>JAOYMU010000010.1:21952563-21972604 GCA_025802295.1 Psammodynastes pulverulentus
GAGGCGTCCACTGGCCCAAGCTCCCTCTGGAACCTGTCAGGGTCCATCAGGCGCTTGGGGCGGAACCATCTTTGGGAATCCGGCTCCGCCTCCCCGCGGATTAATGACTCTTGTATTTCCATATTGCCATATTGTAACAATAGCCCCAAAACACAAAATAATATATATGTTCCTTTACTGTCATTATGCCCACTATATCATGTTCTAGGAAAAAATATTACTGATGTATTGAAAATGTTTTCATATTTTAATTTAAAACTGATTGAAACATTTAGAATAAGATTAGATCATAGCACCAAATCTTTAAATTCTTTTTTCCTATTCTTGTGACTTTAATTTTATAGTGCATTCTATCTTCTAGGTACCTCAAAGGGAGAAAGAAGTCTATAGCTTGAATGGTGTTTGACAGATGCTGTTTGAAACAAATGAAATATATAGTTTATTTATTCATAATTTATGGAAAAGAAAAGAAAAGGAAAGAAGGAAGGAAGGAAGGAAGGAAGGAAGGAAGGAAGGAAGGAAGGAAGGAAGGATAGTTAAAAACAATCTGTGAAATGTCAATTGCAAGTACAATAATACCATTAAAATAGTTAATTAACTTTATAATTTATGGATAAACCAAAGTTACCCATAATGACAAACCTTTTCATTATAGAATAATGGTGAATGATGAAGCAAAACTCCATTTCTTTTTTTTATCCAGGTTTAACAGCATTCAAGCTGTATCTGAAAGCTCATTTGCGGGACTTTCAAAGCTTGAACTGCTGATGCTTCATGGCAATGATATCCAAAATATACCTAATGGTGCTTTAAAAGATCTGTCATCACTACAGGTAAAGCCAGAAATATTTACTAAATAAATAGCAACACTTAGAGTCTATTTCCTAAGCACTAGTGAACAAAAGTGTATTCCAGTAGGCACCCAAAATCTGCCTATAGAGAGGCAATGATTTTGTTACTAGAGAATCCATCTGTGATTATAAGATATTATATTATCACTATATTAAATAGAAGTGCCTGCTCATACATGCTAGTGACTTATGACACTGTAATAAATATACAACTTACTTTAAACATTGTGCAATAACCCTAAACCATTTTAATTCTTTTATAGCTAGAAATTCTTGAATCATCTTATTAAGGTTTTATATCTCATAGCTCTAACAGAGTAAGATCTTACACTTAATTTCCTATGGATAATTTTTTATGTATCTAACTCAAATTCCCTTAATTCTGATTGAGCCATTAAGTTATCCTGTACCACTGATGAAAAATTGAGAATTGTAATTTAGCTAAGTGACGGGGCACAGATTTTCTATCTCTATAAAAACATGCTTTTCTGTAAAATTCAAATATCAATAAAGATAGTAACATTAATGTATTTGTCCATTCAGGTATTCAAAATAAGCTATAACAAACTGCAGGTTATAACTGGCCAAACCCTCCAAGGGCTTTTCAACTTGATGAGATTGCACCTGGATCACAACCGAATTGAATTCATCCATCCAAATGCTTTCAATGGATTAATTTCCCTCAGACTTCTCCACTTGGAAGGAAACCTACTTCAGCAGCTTCACCCAAACACATTTTCAACATTCTTAGTTCTTGATTACTTCAGGATGTCAACAATAAAGCATCTTTATTTATCTGAAAATGCCATTAGAACATTGCCTAAGGGCATTTTTGAAAAGATGCCTCTTCTAGAAAATATTTATCTTCACGGGAATCCCTGGTCTTGTGACTGCAGGCTGAAATGGTTCCTTGAATGGACTGAGAAATTTGCGGGTAAGAAGAATTTTGTAACACATCACTTAATGACTGCATTGCTCAGTAATCGATATTTTGGTTACGATTGTGAAAGATAACAATCTATATTAAATCATCTTGAGGTGTTTTCATGTTATGTATTATATAAATCAGCCTTTCTGATTTATCCTGTAATCTGTATTTAAAACATGATATCCATCATGTTTGAGGCTTTTTTCATCAAAAGAATATAATTTGCATAATTCACCATGCCATTCAATGAACAAAAATGAAAATCACTTCTCTCCCAATCCATCAAGAATAAACATACTAAGATGAATACACTTCAAGTGGCAATGGCATTTCTTCTCAAAATTAATAACATATTGTTCAATTTACAGTCAAAGAGGCAAAACTGGGAATCTTCACAGAATATATTTCTGATATTGTACAATGTCAGGTTGGATGGGACAAATTTACTTTCTCTTAATGTAAACATTTAAGTAGGTATTAGAGGAGTTTTTTAACCACTAAAAATGTTCATAACATTCTCTCTGGGGTTTTAAGGGAAGTTTTGTATTTATGAGCTGAGATTTGAAGTAAGAAACAACAAAAATAATATATTTGGCCTTGCTATGTCAGAAGCAAAACCAATATTGCAGAATAGTTTGAATAATTATTTATTTATTTACTAAGAATAAAATTTTAGTGCCCCATATCCATGGTTTCTTAGGGAGCATATCATCATAAATATAATATAAGTAATTAATATAATAAAACACAATTAAAACCACCAGTAGCAGCAGCATCAATGATGACAACAATAATAATAATGTAACATTTTAAAAAATGCAAAAAATACCATACCAGCAAAATAGTGTTTAATCATACTGGTCAAAGAAAATGCTATTGATGTGACCTGATACTGGACGAATATCATTTGGTTTTAATCCTATTCATTCTACGTACTTTTTACATGTGTTATATTTCTATGACCTATTTTATATCTGTTTTATTTGCTCAGTATTGAATATTATATGTATAATTTGTAGGTGCTTCTGACACAAACAAAAAAAGAAGTGTTTCACTTCTTTAAAGTATGCTCTGCTTTCCCATTTATGGTACTGTAATGTTGAGAGAAACTTTTAGGAATGGCATGCTACAAAGAGATAACACCACTGTTGAAGAGATCACTGTAGTCATCTGTCCTGACTACTTTTCAGGAGTACTAGAAGAAATTATCCATTCCATTAAACAGTTTTGGAACCAGTATATACCAGATGTTACCAAGAACAAAGGATGTTTGGATGCCTGCTAGATTAGTCTCATTAAAAGTTACCACTAATAACTTAAAGGGGTTATGGGATGACTAGTAGAACTCAAGGGAAGATCCTTCTGAGATCTCATTTATATAGGTAAATGTCTACAATAAATTTATTATAGCCACAAATGGGAATAAGGAAAGAAAGGACAAACCCAAGAGAAATGAAGACATTTCAAATTTTACAGGCAGCTTTATAATATTTTCAATTAAGTATTCTCCGATTTTATCTGTGTTTCTGTAAAAATGCATAATAGTGATAACATTACGTGTAATTGGATTTATTTTATTACATAAACTTATTTATGAACCAATGAGCTATTGGGTAGTATGAAAATAATTGAATAAATATAAAATGACACATTTATAAAAATATACATTATCTAATGGTTAACCTAGATAGCATAATTATCTTGAATAGAACATGAACAAACTAGATAAAAAATAATTAAAATAATTTCAGGCCAGTTAAAAAGAATAATTTAGTTAAATTCAATGTATAGTTTAAAACATGGAGCAGCTGAAAAAGCCAGACAAAAGTCCTATGAATTCAAAACACTTTTTCTTTTTGTCTTTCAGGTATCCTAAAGTGTAAAAAAGATAAAGCCTATGAGGATGGTCAGCTTTGTCCCAAATGTACTTTTCCTAAACAATTCCAGAAACAAGATATTCAAAATATGAAAGATATTTCCTGTAGAAAGCCAATCATACAGTCTCCTTTAAAACAGAGCATGAACATCAAGGAAAATGATGAAGATAAAGAAGATGACATCTCTGAGTTATTAATGGAAGAATTTCAGTGGCCTCTATGGAACGTTACTCTGAACTTGACTGATGAACACAAAAACTCAGTGAACCTCAAATGCGAAATTAAAAAACCAACAGACTCTACCAAAATCCAGTGGAATCAGATCTCTCCTTATGAAATTGTGGTCAATGATACTATTTCTCTAGATATGGAATGTTATATGAACCGAGAAAACTACGAAAAGTTGTGGAAGCTTATTGCATATTACAGTGAAGTGCCTGTCAAACTTAAAAGAGAACATGTGCTCACTCGTGAACCTAAATTAAGCTATCACTATAGGCAAGGTTCCGATTATGATGATGCTCCCTATTACACAGGTGTGAGAGGCAGAATCTTTGCTGAGCCTGCCTGGGTGATGCAGCCGTTCATACACATCCAATTAAACAGACACCAGAGCACAGGAAAAATGGTAGTTCTCTCTTTTTCTTTCCAGGTTTTTCAAATTATTCAACCTCATGAAAACAAGCAACAGAAAAGCAGCTGGGTTATGATAGAGCAAGACAAACATACAATAGCTGCTCAAAATATATTAGAAGGTTCAAATGCTCAGCTTAGCTGTAATGTCAAAGCATCAGAAAGTCCTTCTATCAAGTGGATTCTCCCAGACGGGACAAAATTGAAAGCTCCATTCAAAATGGAAGGCAAAAGGTTTTCTGTCCTCAATAGTGGCCAGTTAATCATCAGGTCAGTGGCCTATGCTGATTCAGGGATATATCACTGTGTTGCCCAAGTGAGAGATGATGTAGACACAGTGGCCTACAGAGTTCTAGTGCAACCCACAGCTATTCAGCAAGTTGAATCTGAACTAACAAAAATTGAAAAAAATGTGGGGGATTCCATACTATTGCCCTGTAGTGCAGTGGCTATACCAGATGCTCATTTAAGCTGGATACTTCCAAGTAGCCAAATGATTAATGATTTGTCAAACTCTTCTAGTGGATATTTGCTAGAAAATGGCACATTGTTAATTCCATACAGTCATGTAGGTGACAGTGGTTATTACAGATGCGTGGCCATCAATCAGCAAGGATCAGATGAAGTTGTTGTTAAAGTAACAGTAAATAAGATGGTTTCTGACAGGTCTTCTAAAAGGATAAAATTTACAAAGCAACCTGATTCAAGAACCTCAGTAAGGGAGCAGGTCATTGGAGATGATGAGGGATCAGGTGATAAAGATATTTACATTATGCCAAGCAAGAAATTTCATCTCAAAAATTATGAACAATCACTTAAACAGAAGAGCGATGACATTTTTCAGGTTCAGGTAAGACCAAATAAAAAAGGAAAACGTAAAATGAAATTATGGAAAGGCATTGATAGGACTGAAGAGATTAATGTTGCTGAGGGTCGAAGAGTATTTGAATCCAGGAGGAGAATTCATATGACAAACAAACAAATTAATCCACAGCACTGGGCTAATATTTTGGCAAAAGTGCGAAGAAAAAATCTTCCCAGACTTACAACCATTTCTGTTCCTCTTCTAAGTACCATATCAGAGATTCCTTTTACACAATGGACCACAAGAAGTCATCTACCTATCTCCAGTCTCCCATCAAAGAGTGCTGTGGAAATCAATGGAAAAGAATCTTCTGGAGATACTTCCCATTTGGATGAAGCAGAATTATTTTCAGTCACTGTTCCCTCTGTCATCAGCATACAGAATTATGATCAAGACCAAGTACTTTCTTCAGCAGTGCCTGTGGAACATGATTTCTCAAAAATGCCAGAAGAGCCATTCCACATGGAAATCCCTGTAGCACAGGAAATCCAGTTCTTTCCAACTATACAGACACAACCTTGGGATCATAGCGATTCAAATATAGACCAATCAAAAAGGATAGTAGAACCAAAAAGGATAGAATTTTTTAATGGAGAAATAAATAAAATCTCAAAAAAAGTTATACCTTATACTCAGAGCACTTTAACGATAGTCAGCAACAGAGAGGAAGCCACACCTAATCCATATTCAGAAATTCCAGTCAAAGATCTTGTCCTTGCCAAAAGCCCTAAGACTAAAACTAGCAAACAATATTTACAAGCTAAATCTATGAGTAATGTAAGTAATGTTGCAATAACTTTTACATATTCTGAAATTAACAACTCTGCTACCATTGTTGCACCTGCTGCTCAAATGACAGATTTTGCTCCTAAAGAACATGACAGCATAGAACATGAACAAGTAATTCATTTTAATCCATTTACAGATTCTAAAAATCTAATATTAAGAAATGTAAATCTTGAAAAAACAAAATCCTCTTTTACTATAGAAAGTACTATTCATCCACTGAAAAAGAAAGAATGGATGCTGACAGCTGCTACTACTAACAAACCAACAACAGCAACCATAATAACAGCATATGAAAGAAAAATGAGTACACCTGAACCAGTGATCAGTAAGCATTCACGAAGAAGACCATATGGGAGACGGAGAACAAATAGATTCAAAAGACCAAAACCAATTCCTCCTACAGCTTTTAGTGTAGAAGAGATACCTTTGGTCCCCAAAATATCTAAACTTCACAATACTACTCAAACCATGCAAGGTTTTATGGCTGGATATCAGAAGCCAGAGGATGAAATACAAAAACTGAGTTTTTCATCATTAATAAATACAGCTACTTTACAAAAACCCCAGGAGGCAATAGCAACTTCAGCTGTTCAACTTCCTACTTTATTACCTAAGACACCATTAATTCTTTCTAGTGTCATAAAGGATCAGAAAAGTCAAACAGTGATATCGACATATCATTCAGTGACTACATCACTCCCAAAGCCGCTGCATTTATCTCACAATCCAGAGTATACAATAGTTACAGAAAATAAGTTACCCATAGGTTATAATGAAGTGACAAATACACCCACAGCAAGCATTTTAGGAGAAAGCTCAACATCATCTTTTGGTCTTACTTCTTCAGTGATTCCAGAACTTGAAGAAAAAGCTAACTCTTTCTCATCAGACTCCCCAAATGTTATTGATTCAAGAGTAGCTCAATCAAAGGCTGCTACTCAACAGTATCTATCTGTTAGCCAAACAGAACATCCTGAAACTCTGCCATCTTTAGAAAAATTGTGGAACTTTTCAGATTACCTATTAAAGACTACAGTGGAACCGTTTTTTCATAAAGTTGAAAAAGTGACTACATCTCACCACAGTTCAGTCTCTGATCATACTTCTATATCTACAGAAATGAACCAAATTCTTGATCTCTGGCAAAATAAAACACACATTCTACCAACTTCAAGATACTCCAAAGAAATTACTAGCCAGCTCCATAATCATGAAGATGAGATTGCAATATATAGAACTGAAAAAAAACATCCCTCAGTTGTATCCATTTCAATGCTCACTCCTCCTCCTCCTCCATTAACATCTACAAATCTTAATTTTTCAAATAATTCTTCAACAAAGGAAAATCACACATCTGTTAAACTAACATATCCAGATAGGAAGATACCCAGTGTTGATAGTATAAGAGCCAGTTATAGCTCAAGACAGAATGAACTTTCCACCACTCAACAAAAGCAAGGTAGCAGCAAGCGGTACAGCAGCTTTTCATTAAATCCAAATATTCCAAATCAACCAGTTGGAAAAGACCCAGGGTTTTCACCTCCAAAGTACATTCATGTAAGGGGGACTATGAAACCTCCATATCTTTTTGCACCAGGGGTTTTTCATCATTTTATAACTCACCATTATACCAATAAACCAGAGATAACAGCATATGCAGCCTATACCACACAGGAGAGAAAAACTCCTTTGACTTTCCCTACCCCCACACCTGCTCCATTATATAGACCTAAAATACCTATTTTAGGCAACTCTGACAATCAAGATGAAATCAGACAAAATATTAATTCCAAAGTTTTTGTCAACAACTTTCTTCCTGAAAGTAAAGATAAGCCTGGAAGAACAATTAATCACGCTATACCATATTTGCACAATGCTAGAACACCATTTCTGATCAACAGAACCAGGATATTTCAACACTTGGGAGTGAACTCTAAACCACTGGTACCTAATCTACCAGTCCCAGTAAGCACAACTGAGAAAACATTTCTCTCTGTTACCAAGAAGATAATGCATAGCACTTCTTTAAAAGCCAGCACTATCCCAGTACCTCCTATATCCTTGGATACTGTACCAGCATCTGTGACAATCATTCCTATATTCACTACTCCCCCCAAAAAATATCAAGTGAATTCAACCTTGCAGTCTTCCAGTGGTATCCATTATAATAATCCAAATGTGTTGTTTGTGCCTAAACTGGATAGAATTAAAGTTTTCAACTCAAGCCTCATTCAGTCTTCTGTGCCTTTAACACAACGAGAAAAACCTAAAATTATTACTAAAATGTCTACCATTCTTTCTGCTCTTGCTGAGTCAGATGTTGCTATCCCATGTGATGCCACAGGAGAACCCAGGCCTCTCCTTTCTTGGACAAAAATCTCTACAGGTAACCTTTTTAATCCTCTCATTTCAACAGCAGTTGGATGCAAAATCAATCACATTGAATGCATTTTATTTAACATAAGCATGTATTTTTGTTTCTTTTGATGATTTCAGAGGTGTAGTACGTTTATAAAGTTCAATCAGTAAAATAGATTGTTGCATCATGCATATTTGCAGACTTTGGTGTGCATTATTGATGCAAAATAAAGAATATATCTTGATAGGCATCCCCATCTTTATTGTGAAAGTCTTTGAAGCTATATTGAATGGGTTAAATCAGTAAATTGGTTCCATAGAGGTATTAATTCCAGTCAATCTGGCCAAGAGCATAGGATCAGGGTTTTTTTAATATCTGAAGAATGCCCTTATATATGTTATAGACTAGAGTGTGATGCTTCTTTTAATATAAAAAGGACACCCTACATTTAAAGTCACTAATTTTTATTGAATGATTGATTTGGTACTTACATTTTACTGGATCTTAGATTTTACTGGAATATTACAGTGCATTTCTAGGTTCTATTTCATAGATGATAAGTATTTTAGAAAAAGTTGAAACAACAATTTGTATTTCATGTTCCTACCCTGAAACTTTAGGAGCCACGATGACAGCCCAAACAAAGATGCAACGTTTTGACGTCTTGAAAAATGGCACACTCTTGATTCACAGTGTTCAGCTTCAGGACCGTGGACAGTATCTGTGTGCTGCTGAGAACTCTCATGGCATTGATAAAATGATTGTCCTGTTGACTGTCACAGCTCAACAGCCCAAAATGCTGGGTTCTCGCTTTAAGGATTTGACTGTTTATTTTGGAGAAAAAGTGACTATGGATTGCCAAGCCACTGGAATCCCAAACCCACACATTTCTTGGATTTTTCCTAATCGTAAAATATTTCAAACTGTGAGTACTATGGAGGGAAGGGTTATACTATATGAGAACCGAACCTTGCTCCTGAAAGACACTAACTTTCAAGATCGGGGAATTTACAAATGCATAGCCAGCAATGCTGCAGGAGCTGACAGTATTGCCATGAGACTTCACATAGCTGCCTTGCCACCAATTATTGAGCAAGAAAAAGAAGAAAACTTTTCCCTTAATGTGGGGCAAAGCATTAACATTCACTGTAGTGCAAAAGCAGCCCCCCCACCTGGCATCCGTTGGGTACTTTTTGATGGGACTCAGATTCGGCCATCTCAATTTGTCCATGGTAATCTGTTTGTTTTTCCAAATGGAACCCTTTATATACATCATGTATTGCCCAAAGACAGTGGGAGCTATGAATGCATTGCAGCAAATATGGTTGGAGCAGTCAGGAGAACCGTACAGTTGCAGGTCAAAAAGCAGTCAACAAATGTCAAGATCACAGGAAGCTCACCCCAGAGAACAGATGTAACCTATGGTAGCACCCTACGACTGAATTGCAGTGCCTCTGGGGATCCCTGGCCATGGATCCTCTGGAGGCTTCCTTCAAAAAGAATGGTGGATTCTCTACAGAGGTAAACATTTATTTTGG
This sequence comes from Psammodynastes pulverulentus, assembly GCA_025802295.1. Taxonomy (NCBI): domain Eukaryota; kingdom Metazoa; phylum Chordata; class Lepidosauria; order Squamata; family Psammodynastidae; genus Psammodynastes; species Psammodynastes pulverulentus. The sequence continues at coordinate 21,962,404 of JAOYMU010000010.1, forward strand.
CATTCTAGGTGTAAGTTGTTGTATTTTGATTTTATAGATAATGAGTCTTTTCAACATCAACATCATCCTTACATTCATTCCAGTAATGTCTACATTAAGCCAGGGATGCATGGACTTTTGGCCCATGATTATCGGTGGCTCCCTAAGCTATGGGTAAGACTTTCAAAGTCCTTACAGAAGTTGCTCCCAATGTGTAACCTTAGCAAGATATCAATGGGACAAATTATTAACTTCTGTAAAATAAACATATTGATAACTTAAATTAATTCAAATTACCACATTTGTAATTTGCTGTGGCCATTTGAAATCTGGTCCTGGGTTCCCAAAAATTGCACATCTGTTTTAGGTTCCGTGATTATAAATTATCCACTTATATCTGAGTATGCAAAGATACATTAGAATCTAATTATATATCATAGTTTCTGAATATGAACTAATCAGCAAAGATATTATATTTTTATACCATTGTATTTCTCTTTCATGTAACATTGCAACTTTTGTGGATTGCTCGATTTTATGTATGTATGTATTTTCAGAAATAAGCTAGGTCAGTTGATAGCTGAATTTGGCCATAAGAGAAAAAAAAATTGAGGCAGGAATTTCAGTTTCAGCCTTTACAATGCTTTATGCATCTTGGATGGGTTTGATAAAGCTAAAACTATGCTTTGCTGATGTTTGAATGGGGAGTAAGACAGGAAGACTTGGACATTTTTACTTCTTAGCAGAGAATCATTTTCCAACTGCAGCGGTGAGGTCACTTTCTAACTATATTCCAGCTTGTGATGGAATTATATCTTGTTCCATTTGCTGCAGACTTCACTTCCTAGCCTCAAGTCTTTCATGATGGGCCAAGGAAAGATCCACCATAGCTTTGAAAAGCTAATACCAAAGCATGAGTAGATTAATAGTCCCCTTTGCAGTTGTCTGGCAATGTTTCTTATAATATTTGTAACATGTGCCTAGTCTAAGGATATACAGTAGATACAGTGTGGATCAGTTTTTTGCTTTAGTATCACATGACACTCTGTTTAAATTAGTGAAGGAGTGTCCAGTGCATGTGTGTGTGCATGTGTGTGTATATATATACACACACACATACACACAGACACACAGGTACTGTGTGTCTGTGTGTACACATATTTATATATATGTATATGTATATACTTGGATAATAAACGCTGAGATACTTTTTGAGGATGATATATTTGACTGAAATGGTGGTGCTCTGAGTATTATTTCACATAAGTAATAGCAATAGCACTAAGGCTTATATACCACTTCATAGTGCTTTACAGCCCTCTCTAAGTGGTTTACAGAGTCAGCATATTGCCCCCACAATTTGGATCCTCATTTTATCCACCTCGGAAGAATGGAAGGCTGAGTCAACCTTGAGCCAGTGAGATTTGAACTGCTGAACTGCAGCTAGCAGTCAGCTGAAGTGGCCTGCAGTACTGCACTCTACCCACTGCGCCAGCTAATCCTTGTAATTTACATTGCAGAGGGATTTAATGTGCCCTCCATAGAAATTATATTTCTTCTTTTATGGAATATGAGTTCATTTTAAAGTTATCACATCTTGGTTGCACAAATCTGCATAGCCACTAAAAGGGATCCAACAGTTATTAGTTTTCTATACTTTATTGCTGTTGTTTAGTTTCTTACTGCTATTTTTTTCAGCCCTGATCTGATAACCCTATTCTCTAGCTCAGTCTACATGTTCCTACATAGATTAACACCTTAGCATGGGAAGATTGATGGGCTTTAATTACTTACCCATTGTATTATGAAAGGGACATAACCTATATTGAATAGGCTATTCTATGGCAAACTAGGAATAGTAGAAAGGAAATTAATTATAGAAAATCATGGGGAGAAAGTATAAAAGTATCAGTTAAAATACCAGCTACATATGAATGAGTGACAATTAAACGTCCTATTCTCACAGTTTTGCGTCTCAAGAATACTAGGCTGAGACCTAAAACTACATTCTACACTAAAGCTGTGGTAGTTAGGACTTGATAACTACTACAAAATTCTGAAAACATGATCCAATGTTATTTTTATGTATTTATTTATTAATTAATTAACCATATTGAGCCTTCCAGTTCACAAAAAGGGGCTCTGGCAGGCATACAACAATTGAAGAAAACAGCAAATATAAAAACAACAAATATAAAAGAAATAAAATTCACATTAAAAGATAAATATTAAAAAAACAAATGTATAAAGCCTAGGCACAGAGAAGATAAAAATTGTGACCTTAATACTTGAGCCATTTAAGCATGTTTCTAGTTCCCTGGAAACCCAAGCAGGATAACAAATCCATGTCTTGAGAGACTTCTGGCATGCCAAAGGGGATTATTAAAATATTTAACATATTTTGCCATAGTATATTTAATGAAAATATTACAAGAAAGGAGCAAGCATATATTCAATGAAATCTAATCTCTTTACTGGTTCCAAGTAATCTTTCCTCTCTTGTTTGATTTGAGCTTGAAAGAACAAGAAAAACCAGCTTGGTCTAGTAGTTAAGGCACCAGGCTAAAAACCCGGAGACTGAGTTCTAGTCCTGCTTTAGATATGAAAGCCAACTGGATAATTTTGGGCTAGTCACTTTCTCTCAGCCCAACCCACCTCACAGAGTTGTTGTGCGGAAAATAGGAGGAGGAAGGAGTATTAGGTATGTCCTGTTTATCGCTTCAGTTATTTATTAAAAAAAAAATACTGAAGGTAGGATATAAATGTCATTGATGATCATTGGGTGTATTTTAAATTCTTTTTTTTTATTCTTGTGGAGTTTAAATTGAACGGAAATAACTGTAAGTCCATTCATTAACTCTCTTTTACCCACATACCACACAACATATGCAAAAATATACAGTTTGAATACTTTTGTTTTTCAGCTATGATACAAATGGAAATGCCTCAAAAAGTGGGAGCAGCTAAAGGGTATAGAAATACTCAACCAGCATCAATATCGAAAGCAAACATCTAATTCTCCAAATAAGCATAAACTGGAATTATGTCATTAGATTTCTATAATGCCTTAAAATAAATTGATCATATATTTCACTGTGATGTACAATGTTTTGCCCTTATACATTAAGCATATTGGCTATATTTTAAGAAATTTCCTCATGTAAATATTTTGTATAAGGGTTGTAAAAATGTACTTTCCATTTCTTTTCTATGCTAAGAAATCCATGATGGATTATTATTGACTGACAGCATAATTTAGTGTATGTCTATTCAAATGTGAAATATATTTCCCAGAAGTATGTATGAGATTGGTGCCAAAATTTGAATATTAATAAAGACATATATATTTCACTTTTAATAGACAGAATTTTTTAAACTACTATAATCAAAATACTATCAGCCTCTGCGGAAAGGTTTCTTGGTTAGTAAACATGTGTATCTCTTTTCATATGGACTGTAGTCTCAATATCCTGTTCATTTTATAAACATGTGCATCCATGCGAACAAAGTTACTTGGAACTTATCCATAGTATATATAAGGGTTTTTTTTTCATGTCTACATGCAGGATTCAGTTTTATAAATAAAACCACAGAATTCAAAAGGGAAATTGGAAGTAAATAAAAACATCCTTTTATTAAAGTAAAATCAGTTTCAGTATGGGATTGTTGGCCTGAAAATGAAGATAATTATTTTGAGGGTGAAGGTTCATTCTTCGAGCTCATGGGTTGGTTTCTGAACATTTTCTTACCAGGCTAGTAACATCTCCAGCAGAGTTTAGGGGATGCCAGTGTCAGTGTTCTTCTGTTTATAAGGGCTTCGTGTAGTCAGTAAGTCTTGTGATGGTGAGGTCACATCAGGTCAGAGTCCCATCAGATCAGAGTATTGTGATGGGTCTTATGATGGGTCAGTGTGGGTGTGTCAAGACAGTATCTTATGGTGGATCTTGTGATGGGTTCAGTGTGGGTCACCAATGAGACCTTTGTGATGGGTCTTGTAATGGGGAGGTTACATCAGGTGAGGATCATTGGGCAGTGAAGTGCTTGTGGGGGGGATTGCATGTGTTGGTTGGATTTTGATTTTGAGGGGTTTGTAGGCTGGTTTTAGATCAATGGGTCTGTTGATAGAATTGCTTGTGGGGTGCCAGGCTTCGATGAACTCATGAGTGTGGCAGGTAGTAGTGTAGCCAATTATTTTTGTGTTGCTCCAATCGAACTGGTGCTGTTTGGTGTCAGTGTGAGTAGAGAATAGGGGTTTGGGATCATGGCATTTAACTGCTGCTGATGTTCGTGGATCCTGTTTTTTTATTAACATGATGTTTGTCCCACATAACATTGGCTGCAATTGTTACAGATGTTTTTGTAAATTACATTGTTTCTTTCATTTTTCTGTATCTTGTCTTGTTCTGTATCAAGCTCGGAGAATGAACCTTCACCCTTATCTTACACCTGAGCTACAGATATTCGCCACTATTGCATAATTATTTTTGTTTGATGATAGCTCAACAGATGATGTTTAATAAACATATATTCTCCTTCCTTTTTTCCCTCTTTAAAACAGCTTGGACAGCAGAATCAAGGTATTTGGCAATGGAACTCTGGTTATCCACTCTGTCACTGACAAGGATGCAGGAGACTACCTGTGTATGGCCCGCAACAAGATTGGAGATGACTATGTGGTCCTCAAAGTGAATGTGATGATGAAACCTGCCAAAATCGAACACAAGAATGAGAATAATCACAAAGTGATATATGGAGGAGATCTAAAAGTTGATTGTGTTGCCACAGGTCTACCGAACCCTGAGATCTCCTGGAGTCTTCCAGATGGAAGTATGGTTAACACTTTAATGCAATCAGATGACAGTGGAAGCCGAGCAAAGAGATATGTGGTATTCAACAATGGAACATTATATTTCAATGAAGTAGGGCTGAGAGAAGAAGGAGACTACACCTGTTATGCTGAAAACCAGATTGGTAAAGATGAGATGAAAGTTCGGGTTAAAGTAGTAGCTGAACCTGCCACAATTAGGAATAAAACCTATGTCATTCTCAACATCCCATATGGTGATGCAGTATCTGTAGGATGCAAAGCAAAAGGGGAGCCTAGTCCAAAGGTATTCTGGTTATCCCCAAGCAATAGACCAATCCCAATCTTATCAGATAAATATCAAGTGAACATAGATGGGACACTTCTCATACAAAAAGCCCAAAGATCTGACAGTGGCAACTATACATGTGTAGCCCGCAATAGTGCTGGAGAGGACCGCAAAATTGTTTGGATCCATGTCAATGTTCAACCCCCTAAAATAAATGGTCACCTCAGCACCATCAACTTAGTCAGAGAAATAGCTGTAAAAGATAGCCGGAAACTTATTGACTGTAAGGCCGAAGGCATTCCATCTCCCCGGGTCATGTGGGCTTTTCCAGAAGGAGTGATCCTCCCTGCCCCCTATTATGGCAACAGAATCACTGTACATCGCAATGGCACACTGGATATTCGTGGGGTAAGGCACACAGATGCTGTGCAGCTGGTGTGTATTGGCAGAAATGAAGGGGGAGAGGCCCGGCTAGTTGTGCAGCTTCAGGTTGTGGATCATGTGAAAAAACCCTTCTTTGGGGATCCTGTTACTGAAAGGATTACAGCCACTGCGGGTCACAGCATCAATCTAAATTGCTCAGTCCATGGGACCCCCTCACCCAGAACTGCCTGGATCCTTCCCAATGGTACGGAACTGATGAAAAGCAGTCATCTGCAGAGATTTTATCATAAAAAAGATGGGATACTACACATCAGTGCTCTGTCTGCAGCAGATGCTGGGACTTACCGTTGCACTGCCAGAAACCCAGGGGGCTATGTAGAGAGAGTGGTCTTCCTCAAAGTGGGAGTGAAACCAGAAATCAGCAATCATTATAACAACCTGGTGAGCATCATCAATGGAGAGACATTGCAGCTTCACTGTGCCACCCAGCCTGGTCAGCGAGCTCGTGTAGCCTGGACTCTGCCTAATGGAATGGTGTTAGATAGTCCCCAGGCTATTGGACGATTCTCCCTGCTTGAGAATGGCTCTCTCATTGTTCGTGAGGCCTCTGTGTTTGATAGAGGGACTTACCTGTGCAAGGTAGCCACAGATTATGGCTCTTCCCTTATGAATGTTCCTGTGATTGTGATTGCCTATCCACCCCGGATCACAAGTGAACCAGCACCTGTCATTTATGCAAGGCCAGGGAATACAGTGAAGCTGAATTGTATGGCCATTGGAATTCCCAAAGCAGAAATAACTTGGGAACTGCCAGAGAAACTGCATCTAACCACAGGAGCTCAGTCTCGTCTGTATGGAAACAAATACCTTCATCCTCAGGGCTCCCTAATCATCCAGCAGGCTACACAAAGGGATGCCGGCTTCTATAAATGCACTGCTAAAAATATACTAGGCAGTGATTCCAAAGCAACCTATATACACATATTCTAAAATCCTAGCAAACATCTTTGAATATATAGAGATATCTAAAATCCTTGTCAAGTGAACAATGATAGGAAATAAAGTAGCTGAATACAAATGGTGAATCACACAGCTTAATAATAAAGTAACAAACTATAATTGAGACAGGTATCATTTTAGAGAAGGCTTAGGAACAGTCTCTATGCTGTTAATAGAAATCTCACCATCTGCCTTGGAACCTAACACTAGAGCAAGGGGATATACAATCAAAATTCAGTGGGGACCACTTTAAAATGGATGTGTTTGAATATAGCTTTGAAATTTGACTTGGAGGGACCCTATATCCATGCATCAATCAAGCCAAATTTGTTTGGATTCTATTAAGGAGGATTTCATGGGGATCATCACTGTAATTAATTCTTTTGTGCAATGCATAAAGCCTAAAACTAATCCATAACCCAATTTAGGGCAAAATTTCAAGTTCTCTCCCTTACATTCACATATTCGTATATAAATATGAATATACATCATCTTGGTATAATTGACCCTTGAATGTGGTAGCATCATTTTTTAATTTCCCGCTCCCATTTTACATCACTATCTGCCAGTGAAGTGGGTGCAGAAATTAAAATTCAGTTGCCACAATGGAACAAGTTACAAAGGAAAGACAAGGAGGCCTTTTCCAGCAACAATCTTGCAAATCTAGTAATAAATAGTTTTGGTCTAAATCTCACTTATAAATTTAATCCAATTATTTAGTGTCCATTTGCAAATTATTTATTGTTCTCATTTATTTTCCATAATTTGTAATGTTATTAGACAGGAAGCAAATTGGAATGTATTGTAAATATGCAATATTTACAAACAATGCTAAATTGGGAAACATTTGTTGACAACTTTTCATAGGCCATTTCTACTCTATTCTAACCACAGCTAAGCTTAAATTCTGTTTTGAAACTAACACCTTAAGACATACCATAGCAGTATTTCTCTAAACAAAAATTTACACAGGAAAAAATGCTTCCTTCTCATTGTTGGCTGCAAGCTATTCTTTTATATCTCATCCTAACACATCCAGTTTTCAAGCTTAGCTGTGAAATTAATCCTAACTATTCTTCTGTCACAGGGGTTAAGGAAACTATGGATCTCTAGAAGTCAAACTAGGATGCTCAGTAACCCAAGACAGCAAGGGCTTTTGATACAAGCCATATTGCAATTCGTCCTTAAGTCTTGCCATTTGTGTAATTATGTTGTGATAAATGTGACCTCACCTATGCCCCCTGAAGATTCCTATGCCAGAAACCATGGTCAGAAATCAGGGATGATGAAAATTCAGCAACATCAAAATGTTCCCCCTTTCTCTTTTGCAATTCTCTTGAATCTTTCAATTAGCAGTAACTGAGTAATAACCCTCTGATTTTATTTCAGCATGGCAAAACAATAATTACTGTAAAAGTAAAACTAGAACTCAGCAACATAATTCCTAGTTGACATCTTTTTATTTTATATTTGTCTATATGTGTTTTTCAGACTATGAGACTGGAAGAATATCAGTGACATGTGTCTCAGTATATAAATTATTGGTCTTTACAAGACTCTGATATTTTATGTATTTTATGTAATATTAAGATCAATATACTGTGTTTTATAATAAAAATATTTTCCACATTTTTTCATAATGGCTTTTCTATTGATAACTTCAGGGTGAAGATAAGCTGCAGAATCCAATGTGGGTATATAAAAATCACTCCATTCCATTTTAATTCTTAACTATTTGTTTAATTATTTAAATAACAATGTTAAAAGTTAGATCTAAACATGATGTTCTTATTTTTAAATGACTTGCCAAAAGATATGTATGATACACAATAACATGGTTTGAGCATTGCACAATTAGTTCAACCTGGGTTCCTTATCTTGAAGATCTAATGAAAGAACTTGGAAAACACATGATTAATATAATGATAAATTGGCATTTTAATTCTCTTACTAATGTGTCAAGAAATCCATTAAGGTTACTATGCGTAGTAAGCTTTTTATTTTAAACAATAGGATTTAACAGAACTATATTACATACATTATAATAAACTAGTTCCAAAGATTGCTGCACTGGACTGAAAAAGGATGGCTCAGCAAAGAAGACAAATGATTGCAGATGAGGACATAATTATTCTGGTTTTGCCCACTGAAGATTTGTCAGAGAAATAGCCTCAAACAGAAGGATACCATATGTATAATTTGCTGCTAGAGTTACTGTATTATCTACATATTGGGTGCTTATGACACAAATATATACATAATGTTGGCTTAGCTACCTGACTTGAACCTTTGTGTTTAATGGAGCACAACGTCTATTTGCATTGTCCTTCCATTCATCCTTTCCTTCCAAGCTTGATCTGATAAGTGCTGCTCTCAGTCTTGTTACTGTCATTGGTCCAGGTTCAAAAGAAAAACTTTGATGAAGAAACTGGTTGAGATATATGGGAAGAAGAGCTTCTCATCAGTTCCAAATTGGTCCTATAGAAAGGGGAAATAATGTCAGGAAAGAGCAATAGGTGTAGCAACAAAAATCAGAAAAAGTAATAGCAACCATGCCTATCTAGAAGCAGATTCCGATTAGTCTAGTTGGTATTGCAGCTAAATAAATACTCATGGATGCACTGCACAGCATTCTTTGTGCAATCATAACTTCAGATATTCATGCTGATTTTTTCATGAATATGTTGTTCCTCATCGTACATCCACATTTTGGAGAAAGCTGCATATTACAACATTAACAGTACCTGTTTACTGTTGATTTTCTCTACATCAATGGGGGCCAATTCAATTCTCTTGTTTCATAATTGTAAGAGTAAGATTTTTAGCACTGGTATAATACATGTATGATCCAGAAAATCACAGCATTTTGCCATTGCTTTAGGGAATTTGTAATAATTTTGAAATCTTAGTGGATCCATCAAGATTTTTTAAAAGGAAAGTAGACCTTGTTTTCTTGAAATGAAAGTTATTTATAGAATAGTCTTGTGCACACAGACAAAACAACAACAAATACTGTATTTCAATCCCTTAATGATTTAGCATTGTTTAAGAATGATAAATATATTTAATACTGATCAGCCCCTACATACCTATTAAACATAAAAGACATGTTTTTAGTTAAAGAAAAGAGAATATCTCCCATATAATACTATCACTCTTTTCCAAATGATTCCAGTATTAAAGAATGAGGCCAATTTCGATGAATGGCAAAGAGGCATTAACAAATTTATTTGGCAAGGTAAAAAACCGTGGATTAAAATGAAAATATTACAAGATGCCAGAGAAAGAGGAGGCTTGAAAATGCCTAATCTTAAACTATATTATGAGGCAGCTGCGTTAACAGCAGTTAGCGACTGGGTGAATTTGACTGATTATGCGATATTGAATATTGAAGGACATGATTTAATTTTTGGTTGGCATGCCTATTTAATTTATAATAAAAAGGTAGATAAGGCATTCAAGTACCATTTATTGAGGAATGCCTTACTGCGTGTTTGGAAAAAATATCAATACAAATTGGGCGGTAAAATACCGATATGGACTGCCCCTAGGCATATAATAGAAAATATAAGTATTGCAACTAGACTGGATGTAATTAAATATACTGATCTTTTGACTACAGAAACAGGCATGTTTAAGTTAAAAGAGTTTGCAGATTTGGAAAAGAAGAAGATAACAAAGACCTGGTTTCAATATTTTCAACTTCAAACTAGATGGAGAAAAGATCAGGAGATTGGCATTAGGAA
>JAOYMU010000010.1:21994808-22008959 GCA_025802295.1 Psammodynastes pulverulentus
TCACACCACAGCCACCAAGCCATGCCCACAGAACCGGTAGTAAAACAAATTGAATCCCACCACTGGAATGCACTATTTATTTCTAAGTATCACATAGGAAATAATACATAAGCAACTGGCACTTGGAAGAGGTGGAACATAATTCCTCTTTTTTATTTCAGTAAAACATAAGTCCATTTGTTTTCTCGGAAAGCTGAATGCGTAATAAACAGAATCTTAATCAGGCAGTTTTACTTTCTCTTTCATTTCTCATGAGCTCTATTAATAGAGTGACTTACGACTTATTATGTCTCCTCTATGCTTAACCTTTGACTATAGGTATTGATTTGTACAGCACTATGTCCAAGGGCAATAGCACCATTAATTGCTAAGCGATCTGGAAAACAATTACAGACCACTTGGATTTTATACAAAGAGATGAATGGAGCTGTCAACATAATCAGATGCTGTGGTAGTTGTTGTTGATGAATTCCATTATGCTGCTCATCTCACATTTTCCCATCTCATACTTCACACCAGGATACTGTCTAGATGTTTTAATTTTGACTCTCATCAATTAGCCTCTGGGGCCAGTAACACAGTTTTGTGCGCATTGTTTTGTGTGCAGAAAATCTAGAGAATTGGAGGTGATCCCAGTAGATTACTAATACAAGAAAATCTTAATTATGCAGGGATATTGATGATGAGAAAAAGAGGAGGGTTGCCCAAGATAAAATATATCTGTGAAACGGTGGTGGTTTTCTCCCGGTGTTGCCACCGGTTCACTGATTGTGCGCATGTGCATGCATGTTCAAGCACACATGTGCACACATTACCCCTCTGCATATGCATGCTCCCCCACCCTTCTGCGCATGTGCACACCGATCATCTGAGAAGACTCTTTGATCCTCTCAGCTGATCGGCACCCATTTTTTAGCGGTTCGGCTGAACCGGTAGCTAAAAACCATGCGCACATGATCAGAGAGCAGATGATCAGAAAGCATGAGCATGTGGGGGACGGGTTTGAGCTACCGGTTCGGGCGAACCGGTAGCCATATTTTTTCTACCGGTTCGCCCAAGCAGCAGTTTTTGCCACTACCGGTTCAGCTGAACCGGTGTGAACCGGGCAAATACCACCTCTGCTGTGAAACATGTGGCCACTGAAAGCGGAATCATCTTCAAAAGTATAGATTTTTAAAATGGGACACATTCTGTTTTAGAAGACAATCATATTGTCAGGGGTGCAGTTTGGAAAGACAAGAATATCTGCTTGTTTCTACATAGATATACAGTATGTATCAGTTGACAATAATTCAATTCATGTTTTACAAAGTAATCATGTGAAGCTTACATATATGTTTATGAATAATATGAACTCCGTATGCTGATAGGGAATGTCTAAAAGAAATTGCTGCTATCAAGAATGAAATGTTTGTAACTGCTGGTTATTTTTATTTGAATCTTTTGTGCTGGCCAGTTCCTTAGGTGAGGCAAAGAACTAATCAGGTGACAATTCAAATAAAGGTCTGTCCATCTGGCCGATCTACAATTAACTGACCATTATTTGTTTTTCAACAGTTTATTGTTGAATTATTGTTAAAATATTTTACGAGAGTGTTGTAGTGGTTTTAGGAAAGGAACAAGCAGTGATGGGATTCAACGGGTTCACAGCTATTCGCGAGAACCAGTTGTTAACTTTCTAAGCAGTTCGGAGAACCGGTTGTTGGAAGAAATCTCCTTTTGGTTTTTTTCCACTTTACAGGGCTAATCCTGTAAGGAAGGCAGGAAGGAAACATTCTGGTGTTGTTTCTAGCCTAATCTTTATTGCTCTGCTTACAGAAACTGCGTCTTGCTTAACCCATATAACAGCTAAAGTTCTTGGCAGTATGCCCAGACTTACTGTTGCCTGAGCTCCACCCAGTCACATGATCAGCCAGCCATGCTTACCAGTGGTGGTTTTCTACCAGTGTTGCCACTGGTTCATTGACTGTGCATGTGCACGTTCCCCCCTCTGTGCGTGTGTATGCTCCCCCCTCTCTTCTGTGCATGCACGTGCCTACCAGCATGCGCCTACTGCGCATGTGCATGCTGATTATCTGACAGGACTCTTTGATCCTCTCAGCTGATCAGCATACTTTTTTAAGCTACTGGTTCGGTTGAACTGGGCCGAACCGGCAGCCAAAACTTTGACTGCCAGTTCATTTGAACCGGTAGCTTAAAAAAGTGCCAGTTCGGCCGAACCGGTAGCTAAAAAAGTGCGCCAATCAGCTGAGAAGACTCAAAAGTCCTCTCAGATGATCAGCGTGCACATGTACAGAAGGGAGGGGAAGCACGCACAGAGGGGTTTTTTAGCTGCTGGTTGGGCCAAACTGGTACCCAGTTTTTTGCTACCGGTTCACCCGAGCGGCAGCTTTTTCTGCTACTGGTTCGGCCGAACCGATGTGAACCAGTAGAATACCACCTCTGACGCCTATCCAGCTGGTCATTAAGGCAGAGAACTGGTTGTTAAAACATTTGAACCCCACCACTGGGTATAATGAAGTAAAATGAACTCATGTTCCTTGGATCAGCCTTAATACCTGTCAATGAACAGGTATATGGACCAGTATATTTTTCAGAATCATTTGTATCTGCATAAATAAGAAACATTAAAACCAAAAATACAAAACAGGATTTATATTGATCCAAGGATTCATTGTTCCTGCCACTGATTTTTTTTTAACATGATTACATTAGGCTTTTGTTTCTCAACCTTCGCAACTTTAAGGTGTGTGCACTTTCAGAATTCCCCAGCCAGCATGCTGGCTGAGAAATTTTGGGAGTTGAGGTCCACACATTTTAAAGTTGCCAAGGTTGAGAAACATCACCTTAGGCTATAAACTTACTGTGCAATAAACTACTTCAGTTACTGTTAAGGAATTCCATTTTTCTGGCTTCTTGATGCAAGAGTGCTACCTTCCAGGCTTCCTTATCTCAACTGTAATCTCAGCTGTAATTTAGTTGAGAAGAATCACAGTGCTTAGCATTTATCATAACTGAGAGCCCATAATGATGCTATGTGGGCTCTTGAAGGCATCCACTAAAAATGGATGCCTGCTTTTTCTCTGCTGCTTCTACGTCCTGCTATTTCATGAAGTTCTGTATTTCAAAAGAGATCTCTTGTGCAATCTGGCAAGCTGCCAATACAATACCTTATATTCACATTTCCTTTGGGTAAGGTTCACATCATACCTTAGATCCTGGCCACTGGATTTTTAGAATTTTGTACATAGACACACAGACACAATGTTTGTCCACCACTATACCACACTTTCCCCAAAAAAACAGCACTGAAACAATTTGACAGTTTGATTTTGACAATTAAAAGCACAATATAGACTCTTGCAGCTAATAAACAGACATATCTGTTTATTAGGTATAGTAGATATTCAAGGGGGCTGCAAATGAAGGCCTCACTGAATCTGAAAAGCAAAATACATACATACCTACATACATACATATATACATACATGCATACGTATGTATGTGATGTACATATGTATGTGATTGATTGATTGATTGATCTTTTCCAGGATGAAGGAGGGAAAACATTTTAAGCATCCAGTTTGGGATAAGGATAAGTTTCAAAACAGACCAATCCTGTTATCACACTGTCCTTCAGCTTGACTCAATTGTTCTAAGCTTACAAAGTGCAAAACAATTGAACAAGAGCATCTATGGAGGTAGAGGGGTAATCAAAAAAGTCAATTGACTGTGACTGCATGACTAAAGCTCCACCCACATTTACATGTGTCGCTACATAAACAAAGGATAGGCTTTGAGCATGTTTCCACAGCTGCCTTATTGCTTCCCCCCACCCTTTTTTTTTAACCTCTCCTGTAGATGAAAACGGAGCTAAGTCTTATTCATCATGGATATGGGGATATTCTTATGATAAACTAATTCAGATCAGTTTATAATTCTTCTACACACTGATTACTTTTCTACTTTTAGGGCACCAAGTTATATGAATCCCCATTCTAGGTTTGAGGTGTATAGGAAAGCATGAAAAAATTCCAAAAGAAAGGAAATAGGAAACATTAAATATGGCTTGTAGTTCTGGATGAAGAGAGTCACTTTTTGGCACAGAGCAAAAGTTTCCCCAAACACCTGATTGTAGCACATTCATCAATTCATGTGCTTCAATAGAGTGAAAGGTGGATTGAACATGCATAGCATGAACCCATTTCCTTTGTCTTACTTGGACAGAAGAAAGAGAATACACTTTGGATTTGGAAACCACAAGAGCTTTACAACCTCCATATATAAATATCACCAGCATAAGCTTCAAGTTAACTGGATCCTCAAAATAGTTTACACGTTTTCCTTGGCATTGGCATCTTGTTCTACATAGCTATTTATAATCAATTGCAGCAGTTTACATTTAGAAAACATATGCTCATTCCCTCCCCATAAACTATATTTTATATTTTATTTAAATAAGGTCTAGTGTTCAGTTTGAGATCTAAATCCAGATTCCTGTTAATAATAACCCAAAATATATCTTGGAACAATAGAATGGAAAACTGTTTTTTAAAAATCAAAGTAAACTGTTGAGAATTTTTATGACATGCCAATTTTCTTAAACACTTACTATCTCTTTTTAAAAATATCGGTGTTTGAATTTGGATATTAAATTAGAGATGGCAGGTGCCCTTTCCAGATTATGTATTTCCATTAATAAAATATTGTTCAAAACTTGTTCTTTTTCACTATTGAACTAATTGGCAATTTGATCCATAAGGTCTTATCTAAAAATCAAAACACCACAGTGATTCAGGACAGGACACCTTAAAGTTTTTAGGTTCATAAAATCTGGGTTGGGGTCAAATCAATAATAATGACTTTATTGCCAAATGAAAAATGTCAGTTCTTCTTTTTATATTATTACTATAGGCTACTGTACTAGCAATAATTACACCCGCCACAAAAAGATAGGATAAGAATAATTTCATTTTCCCCCCTCTTTTTGGGGAGGATCAAATTCCCCTGCATAAATGATACAGAGATTTAATCCCACTCTTGGAAGCTATATTGCACTTACTTTTACTATTGTAACATGTTAGGATAACATCATCATCATCAACACCATCATCATCATCATCATCATCATCATATTTAAAAAGTCCTGCAACTTTGGCCTAATGTAATAGCTTAGCATTATCAAGAAGCATTGAATTAAGATATGGCAAATTAGAAAATAAAACAGCAATCACAAAAGCCCACAACTGAATTTCAAGCCTATCTGGCACAGGATGCATGTCCCCAGTGCATCCTAAAAAAAAACATTCCTCTTCCATTACAATTCTCAGAAAGCAGGCAAACAAACAAAGAGGAAACAATGGAGTAAAGACAACATACCCCGTCTTTCTGTGAATCTTAAATGAGGCATTGCAAAGCTGAAACTAGATGAGTTGCAGCAGGGAGTTTTGGAAACTAGAAGGTCAAAATACAGGCCTGGGTGATTCAAACAGGAGCTTGAAAGTCAAAGGACAAGCTTTTCGGGGCCCCTATCCTGAGTTAGATTACTATGGGCAGACAAAAATTTAAACCTTTTTATTCCAGCTACAATATTTACTTTGCAAATCCCCTGCTTTGTTTTTCTTCAGTACATATTAGACAAACCTCTTGTGCTGAAGCAGCTAAAACTTTCAGTTGTAAAAATTCACAGAAAGGAGCAAAATGCACAAATAGCTATGGACTATTTCTTGTAGTTAACAAGCAGTTAACAGGTAGTCCTCAATTGAGCTCACAACTGAGCCCAAAATTTATGTTGCTAAGTGAAAGATCTGTTAAGTGAGTTTGCCCCATTTTACACCCTTTCTTGCCACAGTTCATAGTTGTTAAGTGAATCATTGCATTTGTTAAGTTAGTCACATGGTTGTTAAGAGAATCTGGCTTCTCCATTGTCTTTGCTTGTCAGGAAGTCACAAAAGCTGGTCACATGACCCCAGGACACTGCAACTGTCATAAACATGAATCACTTGCCAAGCATCTAAATTTTGATCACGTAACCACGGGGCACTGCAATGGTCCTAAATGTGTCATTTTTTCAATGTCATTGTAACTTTGAACAAACACTAAATGAACCGTTGTAAGTCAAGGACTACCTGTATTTTAACATTTTCAAAATATTTTTCTCTTAGTCTTATTTCAAGCGTAGATATTTCTTTGTGCACTTCTTACTACAGCAAATACATATCTCTAGCTTCTGGGTGTTTGTATGTGTCTCTGTGTGTGCGTGTACACCCATGCTTTTGCTTGTATTACAGGCTATATACTGTATAATGTGAAACTATGGATTAGTTTGGAAAGTTCTCAAAAATTCTTCCAGCTCAGAATCATCCCTAAAATTTAAAAACTTGAATTAAGCTTTTGCTTGTATGATAGGGTATATATAATGTGAAACTATGAATGATTTAAATCCACTTAGAAAGTTCTCAAAAATTCTTCCAGCTCAGAGTCATCCCTACAATTCAAAAACTTGAATTAAACTTTTGGAATTAGTAAAAAAAAAAGTCTCACAAAACAGTATGCCTGGAAAGAAACAGGTGATTCATTCTTAGCCCCATGTATACCTTGAATTTATGTATGAGTTTCAGGAGCATTTTGATGTATAAAAATTATCTGAGATTTTAAGTCACAAATGGAAAATGAGCCAAAATCTAAACCAGTCAACCAAAAAATGAATTCCCTGGGCATTTGATCAAATATAAAATGAATTCTTTTACATTTTAGTTATTCTTTGCATATGAAGGCTTCAACCAAAACAGCTTGCAGTGCCTTGAAAAGAAATCCCTCAAAGCCCATCTATAGAATTGGGTGGGATTTGTGGGTTTCACATCTGAAGTCAGTGTCTGAAATTGCTGAAACAGATGAACACACAAGCTTAGCCAAAATAGAACTTCCAAGAAACTGAGCATGGGGAAAATAAGTTAATGGAATCCTTGTAAAACTGAATTGATAGCAACATGCATGCAAATTATATTCATCTACAGATATACTTTTAAGTTAATATGGATTGAATCTGCATTTATCAGTGAAGGGATTTCTGCAACAGTTTGCAAGAGTGTATATATTACAATCTGGGAGCTGAAATGGCAGAACATCGCTCCAAAATAAATCCAAAGATCTATCCCAAAGAAGATGCATAACAACAATTAAATTTCTGGATTCACACATTGTGCTAAATAAAAGCACGGTTTGTTTAGTTTGGTTTTAATATATTATGTGGTTCCATAAGTTCACGTTTCCTTGACTTTCTCTCAAGTGTCAAGTGTTAGATTGTAAGGCAGAAAAGACCATCTAAGGTACTTCATAAAAGGCAATATATGGCAATGGTACTGTGTTAAAAATCAACAAATTTAAGAGGAGGAGAATATGAGATACTATTTTACCCTGAGAAAAGCAAGTATGCTTGAACAAATGTTGATTCCTTCATCTTAATTTTCACTATGTTTCTACCTTACCTCTTCTCTGAAAATAAAAACCTGTCTAAATTTTATAAATTTTAATCCACCATAGTCTTTTGTTCCTCCCAACATTGAAACACTAGTGTTTGGCTTCTTGGAAGAGAACATCCCTAGAGACATATACTCTACATATAAACTATTTATTTCACGTTTACAGAGCTAAGGGGACTGCATATGCTAGAATTTTTATATGGATTATGTTCTCACATTGTGGTGGGCTACTTCTAGAAACATGGCAGTTTAACAAAAAATGAGTAAATTGAGCAGTCTGTCATTTTAAATAAACTCAGTCATATGGTAGGGATAAATCTTCGAAATGCTGAACTTTTTATAAACTGGCTCTTTTGACTTCATTTTTTAAACACCTGAAATAGACTTCCTTGCTAGTGAATGGAACTATTGTGTATGTTAATCCTCTGTAGCTTTCTTTAAATAATATTACTATATTAACATTGGCTGTAAAATGACTTGAGGGTCCAGGAATAAGCTCATGAGATAATAATAATATACATATAAATGTATTCACAGAACATAGAAGCATAAAATTTGAAGAAACCATTTAGACCATAAAATCCACCCTACTGCTCATGTAAGAATTTAAATTAAAACATCCCAGATAGATGGCTATCTAGTTTCTGCTCGAATCCATCTAGTAAGGAGAGCAAGTTACCTCTCTCAGTAACTTGTTTCACTGTTAAATTGCTTTTGCTATTTCTATCTATCTATCTATCTATCTATCTATCTATCTATCTATCTATCTATCTATCTATCTATCCTATCCTATCCTATCCTATCCTATCCTATCCTATCCTATTCTATTCTATTCTATTCTATTTCTGGTTTGCAATTTATCAGTATAAATATCTATCATTCATCTATTTATCTACTCTTCTCCCTTCATCTTTGGTCACCTGCTAGCTATTGCTTACTTTGATTCTGTATCATTAACCTAGTTTGCACTTTCCCCATGTTACGAATGGTTAGAGGCTATCCTTAATTCTAAAGCTAACCCTTCTGAACCTTTCCTCTTTGCTTTCTCAGCTTTTAGGAGTCCTGCTGAATTTCGATAAAGTACCTGGATTTGTGCGTGCATTTAAAAAAAACAAAACCTACCTCTTTTTGAAAGGGTATAAAGAGATTAAAAGCCTGTCCCATTTTTTATTTATTATTTTTTGCAGGGATTAAATAGCAAATTAACCCAGGAGAATAACCAAGCAGATCAAAGGAAAAGTGTCACTAATTATTTAAACGAGACACTTGCCAGAGAAGCCGAAATGGCAAAGGAAAGGATTTTTCCGCATGTGGATTGAATCAGGAAGAATCCGTAATTGATTCTTTACAAGGCCTTGAGCCGGGGAAATGGATTCGTTGGCTATTTGAAACGGCTTCTTCTAAAGGCAGGTTGGCCAGTAAGAGTTATTTTACTAGATTTGACGCATTAAACCGTATCGTTCTGGAAATGCACCGGCTTTGTCTTCTAAAAATCTCGGAATCTCCAGAGGTTTTGGGTAGTTAAATGGTGCAAAAGAGGAACTGCTCGGATGGATGATAAAATTAAGGCCAGATGGAGAAGCATCGTTTAATCGTGAGGGGCTTCTGGCTTAAATAAGCAATACAGGTGATCCTTGAGTTAGGACCGTAATTGAGCCCAACATTTCTGTGGTTAAACGAGGCAGCCGTTAAGTGAGTCGTCCTCCATTTTGTGGCCTTTCTTGCCACTGTTGTTAAGTGAGTCACTGCGGCTGTTTTAGCAACCTGGTGGTTGTTAAGAGAATTGGGCTTCTCCGTGGACTTTGCTTGTCAGAAGGTCGTAAAAGGGGGTCACAGGACTCCAGGACACTGCAACCATCATAAATACGAGTCAGCTGCCAAGCGTCTGAATTTGGATCACGTGACTGCAACGGTCGTAAGTGTGAAAAACGGTCATAAGTCACTTTTTTCACTGCCGTTGTAACTTCTAACAGTCACTAAATGAATGGTTGTAAGTCAAGGACTAACCTGTACTTAAAACTGCTTCAATAAGGGGGAAAAAAACCTTCTCTTTTTCCCATATTTCATCCTTTCTCAAATAATCAGATTTTAAAAACTCCTCATTCAGTCCGAATCAGCTATGATAAAATTGATTATAAAATTTATTCGATTTAATGTTAAAATAAACATGTTACTATTTCTGGTAGCTCTTAACAAACTTACTGACGAGAACAGCTTTGCTTTCCAATGAAGCTTCCTTTTTGTCAACTCTTAATTTCCTAGAATTATTATTATTAGGAAAGGCTGGGCTTTATTTCTTATCAATGACAGAGAATACCGTACTTTTCAGAGTATAAGACGCACTTTTTCTACCCCCCCAATGGGTGAAAATTTGGGGGCGTCTTATACACCGAATGTTGCGGAAGCCCCGCCCACCAGTAATTTACCTCTTTGCAGCAAGCAGCAAAAAGCCTGTTGCAGCTTCAGCACAGCCTAATTAGCATAAGCAGCTGATGGTCCTTTGGATCAGGCTCTGAACATCAGCTGTTTCAGACTGCAGCCTGAAATGGCGAAGCCTCATGCTAATTAGACTGCTGTGAAAGTGAAACTGAAAGTGTTTCTGCTTGTTGCAATGGAGGCAAATTGCTGAGAGGCAGAAGCTGAGGTAAGTTTTTTTGTTTTGTTTTCCTCCCCCAAAAGTTAGGTGTGTTTTATACTCCGGTGCGTCTTATAGTCCGAAAAATACTATAGTTTGCATCCATTGTTTCTAGTCCTGCCCTCTGGTGCTTTGGAAAATAAGTTGACTCCCCCTCTTCTTTGTGGCAGCCCCTCCTGGAATACTGCCTATCGTGTCACCCCTAGTCCTTCTTTTCTATCCAAATGGCTGCCAACAAAAAATGTTGAATTGAGCTGGAATCTGTTAGCTGTACAGGTAGTCTTCGACTTACGACCACAATCGAGATCAATTTTTGTTGTTAAATGAGACATTTGTTAAATGAGTTTTGCCCCATTTTACATTTCTTGCCACAGTTGTTAAGTGAATCACTGCAATTGTTAAGTTAGGAACCCAGTCGTTAAGTGAATCTTCCCCGTTGACTTTGCTTGACAGAAGATCACAAAAGGCCCTGGGACACAGGAATCATCATAAATATCGATCAATTACCAAGTGTCTGAATTTTGATCACGTGACAATGGGGGATGCTAAAAAGGCCATTGCTATGAAAAAGAGTCATAAATCGTTTTTTTTTTTCAGTGCTGCTGTAACTTTGAACAGTTACTAAACAAACTGTTGTAAGTTGAGGATTATCTGTAGTTAATTTTCTCTCTTATGTGAGTGGGACAACCATGATCAAGGAATGGGGGAAGATCCTTATGTAAACTGATCCTAAGAAAAATCAGTTCCATGTTATTGCATCCCCCGGTTGAGTCATAATTGCATTAGAGGCCAATCAGAATCTGTTGACTTTTCTGAAGTTATGGGACAAATGGAGACTTTAAGCCAGAGAGAGGAAGTGAAAGGCATTCACCTCTCTTGAAATGACACAAGCACATAAAACAGATCCGTCTCCATGGCAGCTGTCAAAGGGCCTCTGCTTTGATAAATAGTTTGTTATGGTTTTAGGAGCGATAAGCCATGTAAAGAAATGTTTGTGGGGCTCTTGGTCTCTCTGGTTTTATCACTGCTGCCGGAGAGGTGCTGACATCATTGCATCTTTATTTCTGCGATTTCATTTGTCTGTGCCATCAGGAAGCTGTAGATCATTAAGTTGTTGGCAAATTAATCCTGATTTCTTGAAAGAGTCTGAAGCATTGCATCAGGAAAAGTCAAAAGAAGAGGGAAGACATAATGCTGTTTTCTCTCAGAACAAGCCTCTAGTCCAGCTTGTGGATTTCAACTCTCAGAATTCCCCAGCCAGCGGGGAAAGATCGGACAAGACCAATAAAGGAAAATATTTGTAGCTCAGGGTTGAAATGAGGGCTCCTTGGTGATCTCTGAGCTTGATTGTTTTCCTGCAGACATTTCATTCCCCAAACAAGGTGTTACCTAGTTTGTGTAATGAAACGTGTGCAAGAAAACAACCAGGCTCAGGTAGCACCAAGGACCCCTCAGATACCTAAAATCCCATAGAGTTTGAGAGCCTCATCCTGAGGCTGAGATCTTACGTAAAAAAAAATAATCTTATTTGAGGAATAAGATTTGGTGATGATGTGAGATTTTATTTTAATATTTTATTAGGAGGTTGCATACCCCAGCATCTGCAGCAAAGCATTCTATGACCCAATCTCTGGCAGCTGTCACCAGTAATTGGACTCCACTGATAAATCTGGTTAGGAGGTCTTTAGACCACCTACTCTATGGTGCGAAAATAGATTTCATTATCCATTATGTGGCCCTCCAAATAATTTTTGCATTATGAACAAGTAAAGTACCTTTTACCTGGTTTTTAAAGGCCAGAAAGGGAAGTTCGTGTATATATTATGCACATTTTACCAGCAGCCTTTTTGTTTGTCTCTAAAATTCATTACAGTGAAATGTGTTACACTTGGCACAAGTTTCTTTCACAAACAGAGAAGTTGGCATGAAGATTAAATCTGTCACTGCTTTAGCCAAACTGTTGCTATGCAAGTATTTTAATTAAGGCAGATACTGCTGAAATATAAACTCTCCTGAAGTGTGGTTTGCACGTTTCTACGACAAGATATCTCTATTTTGCCTGTGTCCTTTGAGTCAAATATATTTTATTTATTTTGGAAATTTATATTGTGTTCTGTCTTAGCAAAGTTAGAAGCTGGGCTGTTGGGGAGGACGTGGTCTTTTCCCTAACCATCCATGTTTAAATAGTTCAGGGAACATTTCATGGGAACAAACTGTTTTTAAAAATTCATCCTGTGGGTGTCTTGGTAAACAAGTTTGTGTTATTGGTTATTATTTCTCATAAAGAGTAAAAAGCATTTTTTTTCAGTGAGTTCTAATTTATTTCGTAAAGTCCTTTGTTTGTCTATAGACCTGTTTATAGCACAAAGTTGCTTGGGTGAATTTTGTTCATGTTTGAAAACACACTACGAAAAAACAAGGTTCTCACAAACCCAGGTTTGCCATGTTGTGTGTGCTGGAAACCAGAGCATTAGTAACTTAGACATGAAGAAGCATTGCCATGAATTATTTCTCTGTAACTAAACCCGCTTCCTCGAAGGCGCTTTTTCAAAAGGCAGCTGGACTATATTTTTTTTCTCTTGAGGATGAAGAAGATGTTTCGCTTTTCATCCAAGAAACTTCATCAGTTCTGGCTGAATGGGAAGGAGGACGGATGGAAGGATAAATTCTAACAGGATCTGGGTGTGAGAGGGGGAGAGATTATATTTCTTTGCAGTCAAGTTAGCACTCCTTGAGAGCCATTGCCCCCAAGTGGCCTCAATGGCTCTCAGAGAGAGTACTAATGACCAGATAACTGCCAAGAAATATAACCTTTTGAAGGCCTCCCCTCCCCTTAGACTTTTGTAGGAGTATAGCCTTTTTTAATCCCTGTTTGAAATGTTTTAATGTGGAAGACTTTTAACTCGCCCTAGAGTTAATTTCTCTCCTTGGCTATAAACAAAATTGGTGGTGTTAACAGATCATCAGAGTTAAATTTCAGATCTTTGTTATACTGAAAATTACTAGCTGGTTTATTTATTTTTTACTGATTTTATTAATGAAACATTTAGCTGCTAGTCATTATTCCTAAAAGCTTCCAAAAGTGCTTATTATAGGGTACTAAGAATGTTTTTGAGAGGCATCTGCTCTAAGCTTTTTAATTATGATTTTTTTTATGACCATCATTCTGTTAAGTGGGTCACACCGGGCCTGGGGAAACCTAAATTCACGTCCCTTCTTGGCTCTGAATTGTGTTGGGTGACCCTGAGGCATTCAATAATGTCTTACAGTTTAATTTCAATCTTCTTACTGTGAGCACATATCCTTTGAGTTCTTAGAATCACAGAAGAAGATGCATATATTATTCAAGCAAACTCTTTCTAAGGCAAAGATTAACATGATCCACCAACAACATTTCCTTATCACTCATTATGAAACTGGCTAAAGACATTATAATTCTTTCTTTCAGCTTCCATCTTGCTGCCTCTAAAGGATATAGTGAATGTCTCAGGCTCATGATTACACATGGTGCAGAGGTTACAATTTTGGATGGAACAGGTACTCAAATTATCTGTTTAATGTGAAAAGATACGACGTTTGTATGCATGCATGTGCACGGATGGGCATATTCCCCTGGCATTCTTTGCTTTCGTGGGACATAGTTACTGTAGAAGCAGAGGGAATGGCTTTGAGGAACAGAAGGAAGAATCAGTGCCAAGGCAACAGTTGGATAAAGGAAACCTGAGCCCAGGCTGAATTGTTATGTATGCAAACATCTCAGACAAGCTTCTCTGAGTTCACACAAAGAAGGAGAAAGAGGCACATTCTGACTTGCAAGACTTTAGTACCATAAATGTACAATAAAATTTACTATACATTTACAGTAAAAGTAGTATTAGACTTTATTTGGTTCCTTAGGTTCCTTAGTCTGGTCTACCTTGAAGGGTTGTCTTTCTTTAGTCTTAATACCCTCCAGGTACTTGTCAGAAATTATGTAGGGTCTCCTGCTTGTGCGGGGGGTTGGACTAGATGACCTACAAGGTCCCTTCCAACTCT
>JAOYMU010000010.1:22153777-22163950 GCA_025802295.1 Psammodynastes pulverulentus
TGAAAGAAGAAATGTTTCCAATGGAGTTGATTATATTCTACCAGGGGTACATATCTGAAAGTGCATGTAACTGATATAATACAGAAAATCTGCACTTATCAATTACCATATGTATATTAGGGCTCCATTCCTAGCTACAAGAAAAAGAAAATCTATGAAAAAAAGTGAATTGCTTTTCACTGAATTAGCAATAAACAAAAACATTTTAGTACTTACTGCTGGAAAGCAGGGACATATGTATAGAGAGTGCTGCTGCTTAGATTATAGATAAATGGCAAGTGTTTATTTATATCTTTGGTTGCCCAGCTGCTGAAAAAACTGTTTAACAATCCTTGATCACCTCCTACAGAATAAAAAGAGCATACAAAAGATTCAAATTCTTATTAATGTGAACAACAGCCTTTCCCAGCCTAGCATTATCCATAGGTGTTACATTACAACACCCATAATATTCCAAAGTTGCAATCCAACACATATGGTGGCAATTGGTTTAGAAAAAAAATGAACTATGGTATCAAAGCTTTATCTTTAAGCCCAGATGAACGATGCTGTTGTACAGCAATAATTCTAAACATCTCTGCATCAATTAGCAGTAGTCAAAACAGAAATATGTTTAAAAGGCTCCATGTGATGATACCTGAATATAAAGAACATGCCATTAGATATAAAAATGGAGAACCTGTATATACAATGGTTAATTTTAGTAATAGCTATTATTTTCCCCAGCTAGTCCCTCAGGAAAACAAAATTCTTGACTCTATTGAGTTGAATCCAAAGAACTTTTACTGAGAGAAAGTGGCTGCAGTAAAGTCAGGTGGAATCTGAAGGTCCATGCAAAGCACAAAGCACTTTTTCCATTTCCTCAAACCCCACTCCCCCTGATCAGTCCAGCCAAACAAGGATGTTTTGAGAATGCTCAGGTGCTAGGCAGATAACAGGTCACTCTCAGTGCATGCCGCCCTTGGAACCAGGTTGGAACTAGCTTTGAGGGAGCCTGTTCCACCTCCAAAGACAATCCCCCTCTCTAATTCCCAAGCAGTTATAGCAAAATTGAAAGCATGGGGAAAATGCCAGCAAGACTTCCTTCCCCACCCCCTCCAACAGAATGACAGGACACAATGGTGGGCCTGACAGATGGTTCTAGATATAAATGTCATAATTTCTTATGAACTTTCATCAAAAGTTGAGATCTTTAAAAGAACTTTGTCAATAGTCTCACTTCAAAGTCAAGGAGAAGACCAAGTCCAGAGACTTACCATCAAAACTACCGTGTTCACTTGCAAACTGAAGAAGATGATTAAAGGTTTTCAAAGAAGGTTGGAAAACAAAGACACCACTGTTAAAGCAGTCTGGCCAACCAGAATCTGGAGCTGCTGATAATTCTTCCCGTTCAAAGAGTTCATCAACATTACAAAGCACCTGGAAAGATCATGAAAATTTGAATCACAGTCAATTCTCCTGCTACAGATATGAGATTTTTTAAAATTGAACTCACTCATTATTCTACCTTTTACTATTAGCTCTGCAGCATTAATAAAGACACATTAAGATGTGGGAATGTCTTCATAAGTAAACATCTTTTAACATAGTAAGTATATTCTATCAAGGTTGAAAAATCAAACATTCTACAGCCTAGCATGTTTTTATAGTTGCCCTGTAATTCTAACAGTTACAATGACAGTCAGTTTGATGTTCTGGCCAAGGCACAAGGCTACAAACAGGGAGACAATGAGTTCTAGACCTGCTTTAGCCAGATGCCAGCTTGAGCCAGTCCCTCCCTCCCAGCCCTAGTAAGTAAGGAATGGCAAACTTCTGAAATTTTATGAAGAAAACTGTAAGGACTAGTCCAGGCAGTTGCCAAGAGTCAACATTGAGTCAAAGGCCCCCCCAAAAAAAAGGAACTCTACCATCTGGGTAGGCCAGGGGTGTCAAACTCATATTGTCACAGTGGCATCATATGACGTATCAGGACTTTTTCCCCCCTTCGCTAAACCGGGCATGGGTGTGGCCAGTGCACGACGCATCCAGCCTGTGGGCTGGGAGTTTGACAGCCCTGGTATGGGTTATCACTTATCTTGGGCAAAAATTAGATATTTCTTCTTCAAGTATACAGGTATTGTTCATACATTTAAATACCCAATTTACACTCTTACATAAATATTTTTTTTCTGAGTCTTAATCTCCTGAGTGCAGATTCCATAGCAAATGAGAAGAAGATTCCTGAAATTGAGAATTCTCCTTTCTACAATTGATTCTTATGGCAAATATTTCCAGCTTGTCATTTCTGGCACTGCTGCCCTTACCAATGTGTCTGCATCCATGAAGACACATTTGCTATACTGAGTAAGAGTCCAGCAATGCAGTTTGGTAAAGGTTACCCCCAGTTCCAGCCTCTTCAGCAGAGTCAAGTGCACCAAGTCATTACTGTCAATTTCTTTAACATCAAGCACGGAATCAAAGATGGTCCTGAGGGCAGCCCTTCAAAGCAATAAAATCATGAATCTTACAATCTCTCCTTTTACAAGATATGCAGTGCAGTAGACAATTAAAAGAACTGAATTGTAACAATAGCTTAAACTTTAATTATTAAGTAATACCTACACAAGGTAAGCAAATATGTTTATCTGTGTGCATATGTATGAATGATAGACATACATTATAATGGGCTATAATGGAAATAGGAAGCAAAAAATATCTGCATACACATATACACACATACACACACTTCCTAAGAGCCATTTGATAGGATTGCTGATAACAAAAGGCGTGCTGGGAAGCATGTAAAATCGGACTGCAGGACACATTTAAATTTGAAACACATAAATTAAATATAGTGCAGTTAAGAGTTAAGACTTAATCAATATTAGCTTTAATTCAAGCATACTAGTGAAATGATTTCAAGATGAAAAAGTATTTGGATAGTGATTATTCTATGAAGAAAGGGGCTTTATTTGTTTTAAAAATAAAAGGTCTAATTAGTACTATAAACCTATTGCTTCTGACCAAATGTTACCTAGACCACTATACAGTTTCCAAAAGCAGAGAACCAGACACAGGCACACCTCAAAGAGCCTTGCTTTGCTATTTATCAATATTTGTTTTCAGAGACAGAAACCCTGTTCAAGCACCCATTGAAATATATGGAGAACAAAAACTTGGCAGAAAAATGAGAGTGCAAACAGCCCTGCCTCTGCCTCTCCCCTACCCCAGTGACTGGTCACTGGGCTTTTAAAGTTGCTGACCTTTGACTGCTAGGTCAGTCTGTAATTAATCTTCCTTTATGATGTCTATCTATCTATCCATACACAAACACACACAGTTATGGTACCAGCTCCAGAAGACCGGGGGTGGGGGACACTCTAGTGGCTTTCAGTTAGCTATATATGAGACCCTATTTGCAAAGTTGGGCATTAGGGTATAGTTGCTTTGTACCAGCCTCTGTACGCCAGTGGTGTGATCTGGAGATTATTTTTAATTCCCTTATAATGGATGAATCATATTCTGGTGGCCTTGAAATATCCCAATGTTGTCCACAGCCATAGGGAGATTTGAACTATTTGATAAGTCCACTATAGATGCCTGATGGACAGGTTTCACAGGGAACTTGATTTTTTTCTGAAGATCTGGTATTCATTTCAATTGAAGGCTTAGTTGCCACTTGGAACAAGAGGGAAGTAGCAGTTTTATGGCCTTTGTGCATTTAGCTCAGAATCCCCCTTGGTTTATAGAGGAATTCCAAATACAGTAGAAGAAACACCTGGAGTAACACTGGATGAGGAGCATCTAACCAAACAAGGGCACAAGCCTCTATTAAGGATTACCTTGTGATAATAAGGGCACAAAATATTATTTTTCCATCCTTACCGAATTCATCCAGCAGTCCTGCAAAAGAACCAAGGAAGAAATGTATTTGCAGGGCTGCTGTGAGGAGCATCAATTGCATAAAATTTCTCAGATGAACCCCAAGCTGAACTCCAGCTTTTTGTCAGGATTCATAGAATTACCTGAGGTGGGATCTAGCTGTGTTATCTGGGATGAGCTTGAGCCTATTGGTATTGAGAAAGCAGATAGGGTTAGCTATGGCTTCATAGGGGATATGTGGCTAGGTCCAGGAAGTAAATTCATTCTATAAAAAGTGGGTATCCGTGCTTAAAGATGCAATGGTCTACTTTCTCCTTAAGAAACTTTCTCTGGACCCCACCATACTGGACAATTTTCATCCCATCTGATGCTTGTGCTACAGCTTCAGAGAATCCTGGGAAAAATAGATTATATGGACCTTTCAGTCAGGTTCAGAGCTGGGTGTAAGATCTAGATGGCATTGATTGCACTTGTGGATGACCTGGATATGAGATGGAAGGGTTCATATTCACCCTGGTTCTCCTTGATCTCAGTGGCATGATATCAAAAATTACGGTATTGTTCCAGACCAGCTCAGATGGTTGGGAATAAAAGGCAGGGTGATGCAGTGGTTAATAGGATAAGAGAATGAAATTGGAAGATGTGTCCTTACCTCATTTCCCTGGAGACTTGAGGTGTAATTAGTATTGCCAGTCTTCTAGATGTTTTATGATTCCTCAAGGATTGTCCAAGAACCAGAGCTCCATGGCAATAAATATCATTGGTGGCAAGAGTCACAAAAGCCTGGTCTGTTACTGGGAAAAAAAGCATTTTCATGTAATTCAGAGCTGGTTCTACTCTTGGCCCACTTCTTATTTTATCCCACTATGCAGGACAGTTGCAAAGTTAGCCAAAGTCCACAGTAGCTTTCTTTTACTGCTGTTAGCATTGTATATTGTGCCACACTTGTTTTTCCATATTTAGTATTACACAGGTATAAACATCCTATAAAAATGCTAACGTACATGTTTAGCTTATGTCTCCCTACTAAATGCTATGTATAACACATGATATAATCTGTGCTTTGGTTGCTATTAGTCAGAGACTAACAGACCTCATAAATCCAATATTTCAAAATGGTCCAATCAGGAGAAATAAATTGATTTTTTTTCTAAGAAATGAAAGAATTTGGCATTGCAAAAAAATGTTGAAATCTTGAAATTTTACTCATCCTTTTATATCAGGGTGTCAAACTCAAGATCCGCAGGCCGGATCTGGCCCATGGGGTGCTTACATCTGGCCCACGGTGCCACCCTGGAAATGGTGAAGGACCAGCCCGTGGTGCCTCTGCCAGTGAAAATGGAGCTTGGGAGGGCTGCATGCGTTTTCACTGGCAGAGTGTTGCAGGAGGCCATTGCAGCCAAAAACGGAGCTTGGAAGTCTGTTTTTGCTGACAGAGCATTCAGGCCACCACAGGCGCCCCCAACATGAGTGATATCGAGCTGGCTACGCCCACCCTGGGCATGCTCATCTTGGTCAAATACAACCCTGATTTGGCCCTCAATGAAATCAAGTTTGACATCCCTGTTCTATATTATACTATATTGGACCATCACCATGATTCTAAATGAAATGCAATAAGCAGTGCGTAAAACTGATAATCTGGGCTGAGTTACATACAAGATATTTTCTCTCTCTCATCCTCGACTTACGACCACAATTGAGCCCAAAATTTCTGTTGCTAGGTGAGACAATTGGTTAAGTGAGTTTTGCCCCATTTTATGTTCTTTCTTGCCACAGTTGTTAAGTGAATCACTGCAGTCATAAAGTTACTGTAGTAACACAGTTGTTAAGTGAATCTGGCTTTTCATTGACTTGCTTACCAGAAGGTCGCAAAAGGGGATCACATGAATTTTGGGACTGAATTTTGATCAAGTGACTAAGATAGTACTGTAAGGATTTTAAGTGTGAAAAATGCCCATGTCACTATTTTCAGTGCTGTTGTAAGATGAATGGTCATTAAATGAATTGTTGTACGTCGAAGACTACCTGTACTCACTTAGAAATCTCAAAAATTCTGATATTCTGGCATATCTTATTCTGTGAATTCTGCCGCATAGAGGTCATTTCTTTTATTTTTAATTTTTGTTAACAAATTCATTTTAAGCTTTTTAAAAGAAACACAAAATAAATGGTCACAAAAATAAACTATCATCTTAATTTGTCTGCATTTACATCCTTATTGCTGTACATTTTAATAGCATGCATATATAATTGCACTGTAAAGTTGGTTTCAGAATCTTATTTTCATATGGTGGGTTTTAATCCCTTTTTATAGTTCTGTAACATTGGTCATTTTGAAATTTTGTGAATGGAAAGGCAGGATGTATACTGAGTAAAAAAATAGACTAATATTATAACTGAGTTTCTCTATCTTGGTATAAGTGGTAGTTCTATTTTTTTTTTAAATGCAAATAAAACCTTTATTATTTCATTTTTCAAACTTCTCCTTTGAAAAGAATGTTTAATTATTTAATATCAAGAACCAAAGCAAATCATTTCTCTGCAGCATTTGCAAAAAATAAATAAATTCAACTACCATAGATGTTTACATCTGAAAACAGATGTGTTGCTCATCAAACTACACTTAGTATGTACATAAGATAAATTACTTCATTACAGACAATTTTTGATATTGCTCATTCCAGACTATTATACTATAGTTAGGCTATTAATGAGCAGCATAAAATAAGACAGAATATAACATAACAGAATATAATTTTCATCTCAAAATGGATAAATTATAAATCTAACTAGGTTTGCCATTTCTATTGGGTAAAATGGGCAAGCTAATATAAGCAAATTATGTCCTTTTACATAAAATAAGTTTGGGGTGTTTTGTTGATACAAGAACAAAATTAATATTTCTACTTGTGTACTCAGAAGTAAACCCTTAATTAAATGTACTCTCCCATTCCAGGAACTATTCTAATGCACGTTAAAAAAAAACAATTATACTTTAAGCGATTAAAATATTGTTCAAATAATTACCTTACACATATCTGAGACCAATCCCATAACAGCAAAATCTCTAATTTTATTTGTGTTGTGGGTATTCAGTAACAAAATACATACACAATAAAATCTTTTCTTTACTTTTTGATCATAAGTAAAATATTGCAGAATGTTGAAGGTGCACCTATAAAGGTAATAAAACCCCCAGAGAGAAAAACAGCAGAGAACAAAGAACAAAAGGAGAGAGTGAGGGCGGGAATCCACTTACCAGGCATTTTTTTTCAACTGCTAGCAGAGTAATGTTCAACTTAACAGGCATTCCTTAATGCCACAACTCCTTCCTTATTTTCAGCAGGTCCTGCTTGGACCAAAAATGCCAGTTGGGATTAGCTTTTTTATTTCCTGTTAAAGACAAGTGAATTAACATTCATATATTCTGCAGAGAAGGACTTTAACTAAATAAACTGCCCCTTAAAAGAAAAACAGAAGAAAAGAAAGGGTTTTTCTTTTCAGATTACCTTGGGTTTTAAATTTAAATTTGTCCTTCCCCACCCCCCCCTTTCTTTGAGAAAAAAAGAGAACTCCTCAGAGATCTCTTAATCTTAAGAAATCTGTGAGGATTTCTTAAACAAACCTTAGACCACTCTAAGGCATATGCTTCCATTCCCTTTTGCTAGCAAAAGGAGGGTCTAACAAGTAGTTTCATGTTCCCCTTTTCAAATTCCCTAGCAAAATATTAACTATTTAATAGCCATCAGCATTCACTATTTATTTACGCTACTAGGTGGGAGGTACTCCGTGAAAAGCAAAGGACACTATTAATAAAGTTAAAAAATAGCAGGACAAGAGATTTATTTGGACATCTGATGACACAGGCATTAGTTCTTCAAAGATGATGCCATAATAAAAGTATAATTCTAAACGTATTACATTTCAGCTACTGTATGAGGCATAGAGCACATAGAATTGTAGGACACGGAACTCAGCAAATTTATTTCTTAATAAACACAGCCAAGAAAGAAATATTCAGGTTGAGGGATAAGTCTGCTGAATTGCATAAAAAGAATCCAGACTTGGGGGGGCAGGGGGGGGCAGATGTAGTCCTTTTGAAAGACCAACTAATTCGATAGTGGCTCTGTATACACTTTTTCCCAGTGGAATAATAGAGAAGGAGTGTGTTTACTAACTGCTATGACCCATTCTTTGAAAGATGGACTTAATCTTAGTTCTGCGTATGTTAATCACTTTTAGACTAAACTACTGTACTGGGCCCTTGTTGGGACTGACCAGATTAAAACCATTAGACATATTGACATAGCCAGAACCTTAAAAGATTTTGGATCAGGTTAATTGAAAGGGAACCACAACACCAACGATAAGAAGTGAAGCCCTATTCGGTGGCCTTAAAATTAGCAAAATTGGTGGGCTCTACTTTAGAGATACCCTTCCACTTTACCCTTGTTTAAAACGGATACATTTTTCATAGAGCTTTCAAACTAATTTTTTTAAAATAAAGTTTTAGCACGGAGGCTTAGGGATGCTCAAAATCGTTTGCTATCTTTAGTCTGCCATTAAACATATTTTTTTAAAAAAGTTTTCTGCAACAGACTGACTCCTTCCGGAATTGATTAGCAGAGGTTAACTTGGAAGTTGGGGGGAAAAAAGAGGGAGGGACAGAGGAAAAGTACCATCAGCAAAGCATGGTTGTCTCTTAGGAATCCAACGCGTTGTCTTCCTTGCAGAGGGAGCCTCCTCTGCCAACCTGAGCCAAACCTTCCTCCTTCTCCCCCCTAATCCTGTCGCAGCACAATTCCTCCTCCGCCCCTCGTGCGGGAACAAGCTAGACGTTCCATCTCTCTCTCGGTTCCAGTCAAGAGGCAACACCAACCGCGCACACCTTTTACGAAAGAAGCGGAGCTTCGTAGGCGACGCCGGACTCCTGCGCCTCCTTGAAATCCTCTAGCCGCCCTTGGGACTCCATACGCGGCTTAGGTAAGGAGCTCAGCTGCTATTCGGTCGCCGGTGCGGCCAGCTAAAGGGCGATGGGGGCAACCTTGCCTGCGCCAACCCGGGAGCGACCGGGATTGCCCCCTCATTGGCCCGGTCTGCGGCTCCTCCTCCGGCGGCGCGGCACCGATGCCCTCCTATGTCAATCAAAGAAAAGAATTCACGCGCCGTGCCGGAATCTTACAGTAAGGCAGAGCGGCTTCTCTCGGTGGAAGTAGAAAGCAACTGGAATCTCAAAAGCGTTTTTTCAAAAGGCACCTGGATTGTTTTATCCTTGAGGAAGAAGAACAAAAACATAGGAGATGTTCTTCCTTGCCTTCAGGATGCAATTGGTTGTGGAATCTCCTTGACACTGCTGCAAGAGTTGCATTGTAGACTGGAGATAGGTGGTATCTTATCCATCTCCCCCCCCCCCTCTGTTGAGAGAGGGCTGCTCGGTGTTAACATAGACGACTTTTTTTTACACCTCTTTCAAACCAATGATTCTCTCTATCCAAAATGTGGACTTTGCTGTCATCAAAAGAGTGACCTTTGTCTTTCAAATCTTGTCCCGATGGGTTTGATCTCCTATATTGTGTGTCATTCTCTCCCCAATCACAACTGCTGAAAATTCTTGGATGAGAAATGAAACTTTTGTTCTTTCTCAAGGATAAAAAGGCAACGTTGCCTTTTGAAAAAGCACTTTGGAGACAACTATAGCAATAGCACTTAGCACTTATATACCACTGCATAGTACTTTACAGCAATCTTTCAGTAGTTTACCAGAGGCAGCATATCCTAACAGTCTGGGTCCTCATTTTACCGACCTTGGAAGGATGGAAGGATGAGTCAATGTTGAGCCTGGTGAGCCACCAAATCTCTACAAACAAAACAACTAGAATTTCTCTCTAGCCATCCAGGGTCAAAGCCTATTTTCAGGGATCAATTCCTGATTAGTTACAGTGTTGTCCCTGCCTTTTGAGCTGTTTCACCCTAGCACACTTTTTCTGAAGAGCGTCATTTTCCCAGCCTCAAGTCCTCCGGGTGTGTTAGTTTTTCATCATTTCAAAAATTAGGGTGAAGGAGTCAATAGACTGAAATGCAAAACTTGAAATGGGCCTTTGTTCTCCACTACAGTATGCTGTTAAAATGAAATATGCATCATATAC
Organism: Psammodynastes pulverulentus; assembly: GCA_025802295.1. NCBI lineage: Eukaryota > Metazoa > Chordata > Lepidosauria > Squamata > Psammodynastidae > Psammodynastes > Psammodynastes pulverulentus. Next base: position 22,163,788 of record JAOYMU010000010.1, read on the forward strand.
AATGGGACAAAAAAGTATTTAGTCAGCCACCAATTGTGCACGTAAAAAGATGAGAGAGGCCTTTAATTGGCATCATAGGTAGACCTCAACTATGAGAGACAAAATGAGGAAAAAAAATCCAGACAATAGTTGAGGTCTACCTATGATGCCAATTACAGGCCTC
>JAOYMU010000010.1:22179233-22192556 GCA_025802295.1 Psammodynastes pulverulentus
TTGAATGTCATATTGGTCTATTTAGACAGCTTACTCAACACCAAGGAGATAGCATTCACAAGATGGTATGAATAAGTTCATAAGGTATGGGATGGGCAAAAATAATTATTGTACCCAACACAGAGACAAAAAGCATTAGTTACTGGGCTGAGAGAAGGTTTGGCAACACTGTAATCTGGAACTGAATCCTTGAAAAAAGTGTTAGATAAACAACTATTGTCACCGAATCTTCATAATTAACTGTGGGGAAAGTTGCTGCATAGACCATCACAATAACAGTACAGTCTTCCCTATTACAAAGCAATAATGGACTAGAATTGCAGCATGAAGAGATACAAATACAAAAATAATGAATAATGGGCTCTGGAAAAAAATGAGGAAGAAAAAGTTGATGGTAAATGTGAAAAAAAGTTGTTATAAAATGCTGACCCTGAGAAAAACCGGTCTAGTTAAGAGAAACTGTAGATTTAAAATGGCAATCAAGCAGTGAAGTATCAAAACTCAAAAAAAAATATGGAAATGTGGAAGGAATATATGGCCACTGTAGTATAAATTGGGAGGGAAAGCTAATAAACTTTCTATGTACGGTAGATTTAGAAATTACTAGAGCAATCTTTGGCACAAATGAAATATGACTAGGTATACTTATACAGTATTTATTAATAACACCCGCATGATGCTGTCTGAGTCATGCCTTTTTCTGATTTGTATCCAAAAAATGAGATGGATAGGGGGCGTGGACATATCAATGTGGCATAGAAGCTGTAAAAATGAAATAATGTGAGTTTGTGACAATATAATGGACATTTTAAAAGTCAGGTTAATGTATTATTGTGAGAGGTAATAGTGAAAATACTTTTAGCATTATCTTTATTGGTCAAGACTGAATCAAGAATAGAGGATGGGAATTACAAGCTATATAGCAAATATGAGGAATATTTTTGATATATGGCTCATATGCAGAAAAGGAAGGAAAATGGAAGTTCCCTGCCAAACATACACTGTTTTTTATGTTTTATATTAATAATTATCACAATGAATACATCTTGTAAAGCACGCTGCTTGCATGTAGAGCTGTCTCTGCTTGTGAATTCATAATTGTAGTTACATAAAGAGGCAACTCCCAATGCAATCATTTTGGAACGAGAAATTCCACATATTTGACTTAATAAGTGTTATGCTTAAAGGCTGAAACATTTAGAAATAAGAATCTAGATTCATTTGGCTGCACAGTGCACAGATTACTTTTTACCAAATTTACATTAATCATCTTCTTTTCTTTTACATTCCCATTCCTCATTCTTATCCATTGCAGAGGAGAACCAGCTGCAATACTTTTCCAATAATATTTTTTTCCTTCAGCTTAGAAAAAAAATGGCTTTCACTTTAGTAACTTAAACTTAGTCATTAAATATATTTCATATTGTGTAGTTAAAGATATTTGATAAAAAGCAGAGACAGAGATTTCCAATCAAAGCTATATGCTGAAATCAAATTTATACAATCAAACAATATTTATTATGGTCACAGACTAGCAAATTTATAAAAAGGTTAACACTTGTGAAATTTAGAAGGCACTGAGGAACATTTACCCTTATTCTGACATTTTTCATATCTGGAGACTTTAATAATTTACTAAATTTGTCATATCCTCCATTAAAATTGTAGGAGAGGAGGTAGCTGACTCGGTGGTGAGATCAAACATGTTATCAGTTTGGAATCTTTGTGCTCCCATTAGAGACCTACATCCAGCCCCCTGTGAATTCTGTGGACCTTTATTTGGTACCAATTTTACCTTGAACATTAATGGATCAGATTCTTGTGTATGCATAGCATGTAATAAATTTTTACTGTTTGAACTCAACTCTTGTTCCTGCTTATTTGTGTCTGACAAAAATAACAACAAATTGTAATCAAGAGAAGACTTGAATTATTTATTTTTCTATCACTGTAAATGAAAAGCTTTAGCTTTACTGAATGGAGAAGATACTACAGTTAGATGAAGATACCACATATTACAGTTCGTACAATTATTATTTGAGTCAAACTCTCATGATCATCTACTTGAGCTAAGATTTATTGAAACTAAAGTTCTATAACATCTGGAAAGGTACATTTGTTTTGGCACTTTTGCTTATGTCTATTAACTTTGTATTCCAAAGTTCTAATAAAAACTAAAATCATTTTGTAAATTATACATGAATGTATTGTCATAATTCAGGAATCAACTTGATAATTTTAAGTAATGAATATATCATGATGGGATTATTTGCATTGTAAAATACAATATCAGCTTCAATATTTCAGTAGATAGGCTTACAATGAAATAAAACTAAATGAATATTGTCTGTACTATACAGGTTTCCAACGATGATTTCTTAATTCATTTCAAAGATATTCATAATTTCATAATTTAGCAAATGTGCTGACATGCCATGTTATAACATCATAAACTTTTCTCTTGAATAAACTTGTACAAAAGGAAATAAAATGATCCCAACATCATGTTAGAGATTTTTATTTCTATCAGAGCAAGTTCTATTTGTAGCAAACAAAATGGTGATAATTGGCATCAAGTGTGGAAAAGTTTAAGTATTGAAAGATTTTTGCTTTAGAACGGCTCTATCTATGCAGCCAAGATAGTTTTCATTCTAAAAATCTACAATATAGCTGAAAGCTATATTAAAAATCAGTAGCACCCAATCATATCTACAGTTGTCTAGCTACATTTCTAAATACCTTGCTTCAAAATAGATTAGAAATTATTCTGTAATCGTGTGAACACCAGGAACAAATGACAGATCCCTTTTTTTAAATTCTCAACTCATTTTAGGGATTTTCATTCAAAGTTTCACCTACATATAATTGTACATCTGAAGTCAGCCATGAAAGGCATACAGTCTCTGATATGCCATTGGTTCAATTGACTGTCATATTGATGCTATTGAGTTAAATTAATTAACATACGACTTGGTATAAATCAATTTCCTACCAACCTTGAAATACATAAGTTGGCTTTTGATATTACTCGAGTCTAAAATACTTTGTTTTAGAAAAACACCGAAATTACACCAATATTACACATAAGCATCCATCACCAAAATCAGAGTCCAATAACTTACCTGCAAGAGTTAATAGAACATATCCAATGCACAAGAAAACAACTGGCAGCTTCACCATGGTCTTCTGTCTTGGCTTTTAGTTTTATAATATGAAGTAAAAGTATTAGAACAAAAACAATTTCTTAGTAACGTATGTATCTGTCCAACCACAAAGTTTCAAATCTTGTAGATGCCTTAAATGTCAAATTAACAGGGAAGGTGGGAACAAAACACAATCCAGTCACAAACTATCTTAACATTTGGCAGCTGTTTAGTACAACACCCACACATAGATGTTGCAAGAATCATCCCTTAACTAATATGTAGTAAAAGGCATTTACATTGAGAAAGTGGGAGGAATCAAACTGCTGGCAGCCCTGAAGAGGCCTGAATCAATTTTTTTCCTTACTCATCTCTCTTCAAAGAAAATACTCAACCTTTTTAAAATTGTTTTCTAAGACTCAATAAAGACAGACAGTATGGTACAAAAAACCACACATATCTTGCACTCATCCTGAAGAGAACAATGTTTTATAGATTATTTCTATTAAATCTCTGGAAATTAGGAACTGTTATTTTTATTGGAAATGTGTTGTTAAATACTTAGAAAAATACTTCTTCATTCATTAAATCAAGTATTAAACCTATTTTCTGTCCTTAAATATTGTAAAATACCTGAATGTCGCTAGGTGAAGTTGTTTGATCAGTGCTGAAAGACGCAAAGGAAACATGCTGAATTTCAAGAAGCCAGAATTTTTCCCAGACTGTAATTCTCACCTTTCCAGTCAGCTGCAGACTCATACACCTGTACAGCAGACCACGGAAAGTTGATCTAGAACTTCAGAACTGCTGAATTATGCAGCACTTGCTAGGTTCCAGGCAGTGGTGGGATTCAAATAATTTAATAACCAGTTCTCTGCTCTAATGACCAGCTGGGTAGGCATGGCTGGGTGATCATGTGATCATGGGTGGAGCTCAGATGACAGTAAGTCTGGGCGTACTGCCAAGAAGCTTTAGCTGTTATATGGTTAACCAAGAGACAGTTTCTGTAAGCAGGGCAATAAAGATTAGGTTAGAAACAACACCAGAATGTTTTCTTCCTGTCTTCCTTACAGGATTAGCTCTGTAAAGTGGGGAACAAAAACAAAAAGAGATTTCTTCCAACAACCGGTTCTCCGAACTGCTTAGAAAGTTAACAACTAACAAATAGTTTCATCTGCACAATGGCCAGTATTTTACTAATTTATACTTGTTTGGCATACAAGTAATCTTTGATTTACAGCCATTTAGTGACCATTCAAAATTATGGCCACCGGAAAAAGTCTTATGACCATTTTCACATTTATGATCATTACAATATTCCCATGGTCACATAATCAAAATTTGGATGCTTGCAAATGGCATATATTTGTGATGGTTGCAGTGTCCCAGGATCATGCGATATCTTTTATGCTTCTGTAAGTAGTCAGTGGTGAAGAGTCGCTTAACAACTGTGTAACTAACTTAACAACTGCAGTGATTCACTTAAGAACTGTGGTAAGGTCATAAAAAGGGGAAAAACAGCCATCTTGCTAAGCAACAGAAATGTTGGGCTCAATTGTAGCCATATTTCAAGGAATACTTGTATTTATAGCACAAGCAAGAACCAAGTTTCCATGATTTATAAACTGCAAAATTTAGTAGGGCTACTACACCTGGCTTGCAAAAACTCAAGACAACTAAATAGTAGCAAAGAGGTACAGAAAGCTCCAACCCTTTGCTGCCATCTATCTAGTGGTATGATTCAGCTGGTTTTCACCCAAATTGTTAGCTAATTGCTTATGCAGTTTGGAGAACCCACTAAAAATAAAGTGCAAGAGAGTTTTTTCTCTCTGCCTTCAGTTAATAGCTCTGGGCAGACAGCCAAGAACCACTTAACAGTTGCAGCTGGAATGCAGTTGATACATGCTTAATCAAGTCAATAAACAGAAACTGACAGGATTAGAGCAGGGAAACCCATCAATCACCCATCTAGGGATGGGATTAACCTCTTCCTTTCAGGAAAGACAAGATTACAAAGATTTTCATTATAAAGTGTATTAAGTAACACTTCTGTGATCAGATGATACTCCCTGGAGTTCCCCAAGACCTTTTATAGCTGCTGTTGGCTACTTCTTGATCATACAGGCCATGAATTTAATGCATGCATGGTTCAGCTAGCTGTATTGCTTCTGCTGTGAAGCACACAATTTAGAACATAGAATAATAGTTGGAAGGGTTAACGGCTTTTGGCAGCATGCCCAGGCTTTCAATTAGCACAAGCAGCTGCTCTTAGTTTTCCTCTCAGCAGCTGCGTTTACTTTGGGTTGACTTTTTTTAAAAAAAGGGAATGTTTTCTGCATTGTTTTAGTGGTTCCCAGCACTGTCCTCACTCTTTTTGAAAGCCTCTAGTGATGGAGCAACTTCTAAAGACAAGCTATTCCATTGGTTGATTGGTTTCACACTTAGGAAATTTCTCCTTAGTCTTAGGTTGCTTTTCTTTTTGGTTAATTTCCATCCATTGTTTCTTGTTGTGCCTTTTGGTGCTTTGGAAAATAGATTGACTTCCTCATTTTTGTAGGAGCTCCTCAAATTTCCTGACAGGACAATTAATAAGTGGAACAACTTGTCACCAGAAGTTGTAAATGCGCCAACACTGGAAGTTTTTAAGAAGAGATTGGATAACTATTTGTCTGAAATGGTGTAGGGTTTCCTGCCTAAGCAGGGGATTGGACTAGAAGACCTCCAAGATCCTTTCCAACTCTGTTATTTTATTCTATTCTAAATATTGGAACAGTGGTATTTTATTGTGCTATTTTATTGTGAGTTGGACTAAGGAGAAATTTTCTAAGGGTTAGACCAATCAAGTTGGCCATGCCCAGCCAATCACATGACCACCCAGCCACGTCCACACGTGGCTGGGTGGTTAGGGCAGAGAAACGGTTGTTAAATTATTTGAATACCACCACTGCGATCTAGCTAATTGTTATTTATATTTTTGTATTCCTTTTCTGGAAGCCCAAAATTTGAAGTATCATATAATTAGCTTTTTTCATACATCATTACATTTTGTTGCAAAAATTAGTTTCTCGAATGGCATTGATTTATCTTCCATAAGAGTATTTCCTTGAACTGATGATCAAATGAAAACAACTACGGTATCTTGCTTTCTCTTGAATTGCTTAGTCTTTACAATCCTCTAAGTGTGAATACATCTGAGAATACCATTTTCTAATTTCTCAATAGAATCACTACTGTAAACAAAATATCAAAAGTTGTTCAATATGGCATTCCTAGAACATATTGTGTAAATATAGATGAATTTATACAAATATATTTGACTTGAATCTATATGAAGATCAATGGCACGTAATGGAATATCCAGCACAAACATATTCCAAGATAAACACAAGATATTCTGTTGCATGCCATTGATCTTTTCATCAAAATAAATCCAGGTACCTATCTGGTCAAAAAAACGATGTTCATATTTCATAAACCACTTCTTCTACTTGATTTAGATTTCAAATCCTCTTCTAAAAATAGAAAATTCTATCCCACAAGGTCATTCTCTCAAAATAATCAGGCAAATAATTTTAGATTTCTTTATTAAAAACAAATGACAAGTTTTAATTACCAAATATTTAGAGATTCCCATAATCTAAAGATCCATAAAACTACTTAAAAATTAAACATACTGAACTATAGATATATTTCACATGGTTCGCATGTATCATTTTGTCAATGCATGGCAATGAGTTACTTTAAAGAGATGAATGGCCTAATCATACATTCCTTCCAAAGAACAATCCCATCTAGTTTAATGGTATTTAAAGACTAGCCACATCTGCACATTTCCATGGAATACTGTACGGTACTATGTGAAACTTTATTCAAATTTTTTAAAATGTATAGGATACACTATTAAGTCCATATTCCAAACATGTTCTCAATGGTTTTTATAACAAAGTGTGAACACACTGGAATAACATGAGAACTCTTGGCTAATGTATTATTATTGCATCTGCTGGTTCTTCTCTTCCTCAGTAGTAGACAGGTGTCTGGATTTGATGGTTTAAACTCTGCAGCCAGCTTTCAATACTAACCAGCGAAACAATTTTCTCCAGGGTTTTGTTTATGATAAATCAGGGGATACTCTCTCATTAGCTGCAAATAAGGACAAGGGAAGCAAATGATAAACTGAAAACAAACCATTAGTTGTCTCCTACCTAGACTGCTGGATGAGGAAGAATAAATAGATGAAGACAGCTTATTCAATAAATCATGCTTAGTTTGCCACAAGTAGTTCAGTGTATTTATGGTTTGAACTAAAGTCCTTCTGTTCTGAAATACCTTTATCAATAGCAATCGTTTTTTGCATCAGTCCTGTTCACAAAATAAGGATTATATATTGCCACTTAGCAAAAGCTAATTGGAATCATCTAATTCATGCACACATTTTTCTTCAAAATGCAGGTTCTTGCTGAATTTATTAAAATTTGGTGCTGAAAGATGCTACATTCACATGACCCAAAACTGATATTTCTTTTATTGAAATGCAAAGGGCAACTTAAAAATCCATGCATTGCTTATACAGCTAACTTGTATCTAATTTAAATTGGAAGTTGACCCAATATTCATGTCTAGACGGCTATGTATACACATATCACATTATGCAAAGATTTACTTTACTTTGGCATGATGCTTAACTTGAAATTACATGAGTTCCCCTTAAATATGGCACCCATATTTCTTGACATAGTTTCATTTTTGTTTTCAGTTTATCACAAATTTAATTATAGTATGATATTTAACTCAATTTACATGGTCTCAGTGACTATTTCCAAATCTCCTTTTAATGAAACAATATAAAATACTCAGCTCACATTTCTACTCAATTCATATATTGGCACTTCAAGGTATTGTACATAAGGCATCTGCAATTGAAGTTTATTGTATATTTTTTGAAAAATATTATACAAACAAATAAGTCTATGACATATAAAGCACGGAACTAGTAGAGCACTTATGAACTGTAAGGCAAATTCTGTAATCAGAGGCACATGCAGTTTTAAGTAATTAAACTCCATTACTGAAAAGTTACTTTATTATGGAATAAAAAGAAGAGCCAATTATGCAAAAGAAGAGCAAATTATGTACTAGTTCATATCCTTATATAAATTTATAATTTAGCAAGGAATGTGCCTGCTCCTAACCTCAACTTTATTCCTTCCTCTGAAACGAGTAGTAAACAGCTCCAACAAGTTACTTTAAAATGGGCAAGTAGTATCCAGCTCCAGATGATCCCCCAAAGTAATTTCCTCAAAATAATATCACCAAAATTTTGTAGTAGCTCTAAATTATTATAGTGCAATTTAATTGCTCTTTAAAAAAATCACAGAATTGGAAGTGTTTATTTGGACCAATGTTTTTCAAGTTTGGCATCTTTAACATGTGTGGAATTCAATTCCCTGAATTTCCTGGGCAAAATGCTAACCTTAAGGAAGCTTGACTAAGCAAGCTTAGACCCATGAGTTCCTCCTACCACCACTCCAAAATCTTAACCTCCCAATACCAAAACATTAACATAAAGAGGCTCCCTTGTTGAATGGATAGTGAGGAGAGAGATGGGGCTGTGTCGCAATATGATTGTTGCACGTAACCTGTCATTGGAGTCCAGGATCCATAATCTATTATATTTGGTTTTAATTGGCCTAAGAACCAAAGCCATTATAAACCTTGGCTATATTTTCATATTTAATTAAGGCCTGCCAATGGCAGATGTTGGCAGTAGGAACCAGGAGGCATAGCAGACATTTCCTACACTAACCCTAAGCAAACTTGATGTAAAGATGATAGATTCATCTTCTGACTATAAAGTGTTTTGGATTTCATTTCAAGAAAGTGTTGTAAAGCCTGTAAGAGCATGGTGTACGTTCTTTAACATCACATTTGTTTCCAGCACCATGCAGCTCAGCAAAAACAGCCTCATTATACACAATAAACCTTCAGATGCAAACATGTTCAAGATAAGGATTATTTTAAGATTATTTCAGAGTCAAAACATTAAGGCAACTTAGATTTTTAATGCTTCAATTCCTATGTACTTGTATACAATGATAAAATTTAAAAAGGTTTGCTAGTCTGATAAGGCAATTACTTCATGTCAAATTTTCTAAATGTGACCAAGAACATGTAGAAGGAGAAATGTTAATGTTTATGAACTGGAGATTCAGGGACAAAGGGACTTAGCCATGAGTCGATTCTTACATATTAATAACATGTAACTTCAACTATGAAGTGAGCAATTGTACTGTATTAAGAGCCACTCATCTGATAAGAGCAAACTTGTGCTTTGCCCCCCATAATCTAAATAGCTGGCCTTATCCACAGGGTGTGATATGCATCAGTATGTAAAGTCAAACTGTACTTCTTGGAGATATCTACAATCAACATAGCTTTCCTTAGTGAACACCTTGCCTGAAGGTATTTTACAAGTATACCCATCTCCCTTTTCAAGGTTCTTGTTACCAAAAAAAAAAGGGGGGGGGGGAGGAAGAAAAGAGAAAAAACTTTAATCCAATCAATAAATGCCATAAAAATACATTTGAAAAACAACAATCACCCTGTACACAATTAAACTTCAAAGGGTAAGTGGTGGATGAAAATATTTTTTCATTGCTTAGAAACATCACACTTCCTTTCTAAAGATGTTTCAACAGGCCTATTTTAAAGATCTACTTGGCAATTCCATTGTGTTGCTCCTTCAGGGAATTATGTAGGCTATAAATCCAGTTTCTGCTCTTCTCTTCATATCAAATTCCGCTATTGTTTCTGCAAAAGTGTACGTTGAACTAAAAGGAGAAAACAATGAAAAAAGTTATATTCTCTGCTACTATGTACTATCTGAACAGACAGAAAATGAAAACATATCAGCCACAACCGAAAGTTATCATAGCTCATGCTAAATATAATACTTAAAAACCTCCAAGCAGGCTAACATCTTTTCCATCTTTACAGGTAGAGATTCTCTTTTTTTTACTTATGAAAATTAACAAACATCCAAACTATTAAAATGGGCTTAAATAACAAATATACAAGCTATTAATTGGGGTTGAAATGCTTAAAAAATTACAGATAGAGAATTATGAAAGGCAAAATCATATTTCAGTACTTGTACTCCAGTACAATATTTCAACTATTACATTTTATCCCACATAAGGAACTCACAAAGATATATGTAAAGCTCTTCTTTTTTTATTTTCATATCTGTCTTTTGAGATAGGTGAGTTAAGACACACTATAACTTGGCCTATTAAGATAGAAAATTTTCTAGTGGCTCAGTCATTATTCTTGACCCACTAAAAGAAAACTGTTGTCAAGCTTCTGACTCATTTCAGCCATAGTCAACTTACGTATAATGTATATGTATAATTACAAGTATTAATTTTTCCAGTTAATGTTGTAATCCTGGACACACTTGGAAGTAAGCTTCACTAAATGAATTCGGTTCTTACCAAATTTAAATAGATTGTCCTAAGAAAGTATTTAATACTTTAAGTATTTAAAGAAAGAGCCAACTGCTTGTCTAAGGTTGTCTACTCTCTTCCTTTTTTTCCTCAACCAGATGGGTTGTAAAATATTGCCAAAGTCTCTCACACGCTCTCACTCACTAAAGGCTCTTTGTGAGTCTGAGGCATAATTGTAAATGAAGAGGATACTGGCTGGTGCTTTCCTTATTTTAAATTTAAAAATAAATAAAAAGTCAAAACAGAAAGGACAGCTTTGCCTCTCTTTTCTTTAAATGTAACCTCTGGGGCTCCATTGTCATCCCAGTTCCATTATTTCCTTATGGCAATTATTCCTTTTACTTTGGAAATTTTCTTCATTAAAAAAAATCCTAAAATGACTTATATTTCCTAATTTCTGACATATATCAGGATTCTTAGATTTCAGGATTCTGATTAGAAGTTGAAAACAACATTAGGAAAAGTTTTTAATATGCTAGAAAAAAACTAAGTAAAGTTAAAATGATAAAGAACAAGTATGCATCTGGACTTAAATCTGGACTTTCTATGACTATTGAAGATTGTTTGACACTTTGCAAAGTGACAAACAAATGAAGAAAAATTTCCCACTGTCTTCTGTGGAAGGAGCAAAATGAAACCTAATTCTAATAGCATGAGTTCTGTCTTATATCTAGTAATTATGTCTGGTTAAATCTAGTCTGAGCAATATTTTGTATTTACCATCAAATTCAAATGAGCTTAAAATAGTCCCATGCAAATCCCACCTATTTCCTATTTCAATGGTCTTTGTCCAGTCAGTTCTCTTAACTGAGCTAACTGTATCTAATCTACAATACAAAAATTAGCAATAAAAGAAAATGAAGACAGATTAACAAAGTTGGAAGGGACCTTGTAGGTCATCTAGTCCAACCCTCTGCCCAAGCAGGAGACCCTACACCATTTCTGACAAATGGAAGTCCAAACTCTTATTGAAAGTGTTAAGTGATGACAGTAGGCTGAAGAAAACCATGGGGTTTTTTTTCGTAAATGGGCACCATAGGTGTGGCTTGATAAAATTCCTAGGTGGAAAACTGGACAAAAGCACAAATATAAGCCACTTTTGCAGGTGAAGAAAGGTGTATATGTAATTTTAAAAAGATATTTATTTATGACCTTACCAGGTGGCTCTGCATGTGCTCCTTGCTGGCTTTCCACAGGAATGTTTTCTTGATCTGTAGAAACAAGCTCAATTAAAATATCTTATATTCATGTATCTTCAGCTCAACCTTGAACAGAGTAACACTCTAAATCCACAGTTTATTTCAAATTGTAAACTTTCAATTACATTGTGAAAGTAATTAAAGCAATTATTTTAGGAACTCTTACAACCCCAACTTTTGGGGGTTTCAAGTCAAGTTGGCTGTCACTTACCGCTTGGTTTGAAGCAAAGCTTCTTCTTTTGATATGCTATAAAACTTGAAAGAGCTCCAGCTATTGCCACTACAACGGAACTAATAATGCCAGCTAGCATGCCTGGAGACTCTGTGAAAAGAATTTCCCCCAATTAGAAATTATTATTATTTAGCATATGATGAGAACATGACAGAAGAGAAGTAAACATATATATATACATAGTCCAATAATTATAAGTAAAGCTTTTATGGGGGTATGGCAGTGTCCAATTCAGCTATCCAGGCGATTGCTTCTGGCGTTGCTTCGTGCAGATTTTCTAGGGAACCAGAGAATTAAAAGTTACCGGCAATCTTGCACAATATGTTTAATAGCTTGCACATGAGCACCATAACAAGGGGAATCTTTCCATCCCCATTGATCCAGGGCAGAAGCACTTCTTCCAGCATCACATCTAATTTCATTCAATTTCGACCAGATAAAGCAAGGCAGGTCAAAACCAGGTGGTTTGGTAGAGAGATCACTAACGGTCAGAAGGTAGCTAAGAATGCTCTCTACAGGTATTCTCAGGGTTAAACTGGGTAGATGTTAAGTGAATAGGTTAAACATCAGGATTTCAATCTTGTGACGGGATGTGCATTATCCTGGTAAATAAGGAGGGCCTTGTTGTTCAGTATCCTTGACTACAGCCAAATGAGAGCTTGTTGTCTTCTAATGTGGGGTGGTATAATATTGCTAAGAACTGGTAACCAGTGCTCAGGAGTAGGATGCAACATGTCAGAGATGATTGTCTGGTGGAGTTGGACAGTGACCATTTGGACGTCGGTGCTGTTAAGCCACATGTTGGGACAATATTCAGCTGTGGAATAAACCAAAGCCAAGGCTGTTGTTCGCAGGTTGTTAGCATCAGCACCCCAGGATGCTCCAGCCAGTCTTTTCAGTAAATTGTTGCAGCTTTTCAATTTTGTGGCTGTTTTTTGCAGTTGTTGCCAGAAGGTTAGCAATCTCTCCAGGTACTTCGGATAATTATTACATTGTAAATTACAGCTCTGGAATTTCACTGAAGGCTGAAGGCTATTGCTGACGTGGAATGTGGCTACTTTTAAAAAAATAATAATTTTTTTATTATTTTTAATTATTACATACACTCTCATTTTGTGTACAGTGTGATTCCTGAGTGTTTTCCATTTCATAACAAATACAACAGTGGTTTCACATTCATCCTATTTCAATATCCATATTTATATTATTTTCTTGTTTAACATTCTCATATATTATTTTATAGC
>JAOYMU010000010.1:22239837-22252246 GCA_025802295.1 Psammodynastes pulverulentus
GCGGAACGCCGGAACGTCCGTTCCGCAGCGCTACCGGCTCGCGCGAGGTGCCGCGAGCCGGCTGAATTTCACCACTGTATAGATGTCTTATTTGACATACCAGAATTGGTATCTTATACATGAATCTGGTATTTCCTAAAATCAAAATGTGCTTTTTAAGATTTCCTTACAAAACAGAAATTCAGCCCATCTGAACTGCTAGGGAACAGCAGTAAACATGTTGTCACACATCAAAGAATTTAATCTTTATTCTATTTTATCCTCATAGAACAATTTTCCAGTAATTTGGCCTCGCAAAAGCTGGAAATGCATTCTCCAAGCAGGAACACTTTGATGTTGCTTGGACAATGAAGTCTAACGTGTCATTTTAAAGTTGTATATGATAAATAATAAAATGCTTCTTCCAGCACTCATGATAACTTACTGATCCGACAGTTTCTATCTTTGGCAGCTCTTGCTGACACACAATTTCTAAAATGAGAGCTATTGGGGTGGACAGTCAGTTATGCTGTGCTGGGAAAAATCTTGTCAAATTGGCTCCAGCTAGATTAAATAGATAAGGAGAAAGAGACAGAATTCAAGACAAAGACAAAGGGGAAGGGGAAGAAAAGGGCAGAGTCAAAAGAGAACGAGAAGCTTGGAGAAAGTAGCAGACAGAGAATGGACAATGACACTGTCACTTCAGTGGAATTGGTCTTCTAAAAGCTTGAGCAGGAAAGGAGAACCCAGGATCACCTTGTAGGGGAGATGGGTGGCATAAAAATTTAATAATAATTTAATATCCATGGGGGGGAGGGGAGGGAATGAATCCATTACCAAGGAAGAGTGTAAAGTGAAACCTAAGTAGGTTTCCATTTCAGGTTTGCATAGGATCATTCGTAAAATAGCTTTAATAAAAGTTAAGTACTGTTATTGATCCAATACACATTATGATAGTGCAGTGATTCCCAACCGGGGTTTGATCGAACCCCAGGGGTTCGGTGAGACATTTCCAGGGGTTCGGTGGAAGAACCCCTCTCTCAGTTAGACTTGAAAGGCCCACCTTAGTGGAACAGCGGACGAATCACCAATGGCAACAACGTAACCACGCCCGAATGACTCGTCCTCTTCCACGATGGCCGCTCAGCGCACGGCACTCATCTTGCGTCATAACCGCCTCTCCGGTGGCCTTGCCCTTTTCCAGAATGGCTGTGCCGCGAGCATTGCCAGCCTCCTCAGACTGAGAGGCACGGAGGAAATTCGACAGGAGGGGAGGGAAGTAACCTTCTTTTCCTCGTCCCGCGTCAAGCCCGACCGCGTCAGAAGGAAGCTGCGGTTGGGCGGGGAAGGTGCGTTTCCACCTGGGGGTGGTGGTGGTGGTGGTGGTGGTGCAGGCAGGGGAGTGAGAGGGAGGGAGGGGGGCATGTGTGCCTGCTGACCGGCGGACAGCTGGCGATTAAAAGAAGGGGAAAAAAACTTTATAGAGAAGGAGCAACGAGACAGGGAGGCGTTGCGGCTTAGAGGCGCCCGTAGGGACACCTGCCGGGGCTCTCTGAAGTTTGACGCAAGGGAGAAGCGAGGGAGGTGAGTGGCTTTGTGGAGTTGGAGCAGCTTGCTTGCCCGCCCTTGGCCCCTTTATAGCCCGCTAGTCTCGGCCCCATTCCTCGAGGTCCATTTGCATCGTGGATTTGTAATTTGTAATTTGTATATAAAATAAACATATACCTATGTTTTGAATTTGAAAACATCATATTTTATTTTTCCAATTAAGAAGGGTTCGGTGAATGTACATATGAAACTGGTGGGGTTCGGTAGCTCCAACAAGGTTGGGAACCACTGCTCTAAAATAAAAACCAAGTCGTCTGCAAAGGCTTGTAACTTGAATTGTTCCTTTTTGATTTCCAATTCCTTTATCTGTTCCTCTTTACGCACATTTGTTGCCAATACTTCTAGTGTTAATATAAACAACAATGGGGATAAAGGACATCCCTGTCTGTATTGTTATATTTTGCGTCAATTCACCATATACTATTACTTTAGCCTTTTGATTTGTATAAATTGCTCTAATCGTGTTTATAAATTTATCCCCAAATTTGATATATTCCAACTGTTGGGGCAAAAATTCCCAATTTACATTATCAAATGCCTTTTGGGCATCGAGGAAGATTAGCGCCACTTGTTTTTCATTGTGTGATTCATAATATTCTAAAATATCCAGCATAGTTCTCATATTATTTTTTATTTCCCTTCTAGGAAGGAATCCATTTTGATCTGGGTGGATGAACGTGTTAAGGATTTTTTTTCAACCCTTCTCCCATTATCAAGGCAAAGATTTTGTAATCTGAATTCAGCAATAAAATTGGCCTAAAGTTGTGTATTAATATCTGGTCTGAGTCTTCCTTCGGTATTATCACAATATTTGCTTCTTTTCCATAATAGCGGGATCTTCGCCTCCTTTAACACAGCATTGTAGACCTCCAATAATGTTGGTACAAGTATCTCTTGAAATTCTTTATATATTTCAACTGGGAGCCCATCCGGCCCTGCTGCTTTATTATTCTTTTATTTTTGAATGGCTTCAGTTATCTCTGACAGTTGTATTTCTTCATTAAGAATATCTCTTAATTCCTCCGATATCTTTGGCAGGTCTGTCTTTTCAAGTTACTGCAATATTTCTTCCTTTGAATAATCTCGGTTTTCTCTGTAGAGTTATTCTTAGAAATTCTGAATTATCTTTTTATTTTCCTCAATTTGGTAACATTATCTGTTCCTTTTTGGTTTTTAATTCATAGATAACCTGGAAATATTGAGTGAAGTTCAAAATCATGCCAAACTATATAATAATAATAATAATAATAATAATAATAATAATAATAATAATAATAATAATAATAACAACAACAACCACAACCACAACGTCCAACCCAGATCTATTTTAAGTAAGACAAATCTGAAATTTCAGAGCTAGACAATGTTTTAATCAGTTTTGTATCAAAATTAATTTATATTTATAGTCAAATATACATATTTTTGTTAACCGATTGTCTATATAAATGTATCATCTAGTGCACAAACTAATGTCTCATTTTCTTTCAGTCAAGGTAAGATCTTAGTGACAGTCTATGAACTAATTAAATTCAGGATATCAGAATAGTGATTTTTTAAAAAATTGCTTATTTTCACCAGAAAGAAACAATAAAACAAAAAAACATAGGTGAATGAATCTTAAAGCTGCTATGTGTATTTTAAACATGTCTTCTCCAATGAGATCCAATGAGTGTCATTGTTATTGAGAAATGATAGTCTCTCAAGAAAATAAAGAAAGATAAATAAAATCAACATGACAATAAATAAAAAATATTGTGTGGCATATAGAGGACAATTTGCCATGGTCTTCCTTTATCATCAATTCTTAGGAACTGTAGTTCAGATAACTATTTTTTTTTAAAGAAAACATAGGTGCCAAGAGAAGCTGGAGATCAGAGCCAGGAATATTAAAGCATCTTATATAAATACTTTCTTCAACATAAATATCCATTTATGTTGCAACTGAATATGGCTTCTCTGTTAAAATGGAAAATTGCCATTTCTGAGATTAGCTCTTTCAGCTGATAGGACAAAATTCACATTGGAATGAAAAAACAGCATTGCTAAACATGGCTAGTCTTTACATTATCCATACTTTGTACATTTAGAATTTTAAGTTATAAATAGAATTATAATTCCTATTTCTCAAATATATTTACACTGTCTTTAGATCCTTGTTCTTTCTCTCTGCACTTACAGTGTAGCAATACAGTGAGATATCAAAATCATACAGAAGAAATAGGTTAACCATGAAATAGCAATAGCACTTACACACTCATGTAAATCAAAATGAATCAACATGCCCATTTATTAAATGAGAAAATAACTGTCTCCCATGGTGAGATTTTTTCTTCTTTCAGCTGACAGTCATCTATTCCCCTTTCCCACAACCTTAATCACCAGTAGTCTATTATTGTGCACATTGTCATTTGATCTAACCTGCTTTAAAAACTGAAATAGCATTGTAGCGTAAACACCAAAAAGCTAACATATGATATTATGATGCTTCTTACCCATTTTCCCAATTACTGTGTTTGAATTAAAATGATACCCAGTCTTCCAATACTTATTGTGTTTTAAGTGGTAACCATCTAGCTAATTCCAATAATATATCCTCTTCTGTTTTTTTTTTTAATTGTCAGGTACTTTGTGATATTTGTGTATAATTTGGAAATTATTACTTTCATTAAAGCAATAAGTTTTTAGTAAGCCTCAATTTATTTATCATTTACTTTCTTCTAATAATTTATAAAAGGTATAGATCCGTCAGAAAAATTATAGTCATGATCTCTCTGAGTTAGAAATCCATTTGTAATAAATGCAAGCGGAAAAAAGGAAGTTGCTAGTTCTGATTGTGTAGCCTATATTGGAGGCCAAGACTGATTCAACACATTTTCAAATGCATGGGTTTTATATAATTATAATAATCCTGTAATCCCAGAGCTATTCAGCAACCTGAAGATTCAAGAAACATATGGCTTTTTATAGGTTCCCATGGGCTTCTAGCTGACCATAAATCATTGGACCAGAGAATACTATAGCCTTATCCAACTAACAGCTCTTAAAATAGAGCAGATATATATTTTATCTTGCTGAAAACAATCTGCTTGAAAATTTTTGAAAGTATCCTTTCAGAATTGGGTACCTGTTTATAATGAAGAGGCATATTCTTGTTTAGTTTTTTAGTTTTGAGGTGTGGCAGCTCCCAAGAGCTACAGGAAATGTGGCCATGATGCAATGAGATTCAATGGTTTCCATAGTCTACTGGAGAGATTGTGTGACAGGCGAGAAGAAGGAGTACAACAACACAAACAAGAAATTCAGGTCAAACAGATATGTGTGGGTGTGGTGTGGGTATGTACACATACATATATATGTACATATCTATTCTCTCAGTTAATTCCTTACCCTGAACTTCTTGTATATATACACAATGCTTTTTGGAAGAATTGGAAGAATGGCCAAGAGCTTTAGAAGTGAATCAAATGATTCTCTCTCTCACACACACACGCGCGCGCACACACACACACACACACACACACACACACACAAGACAAATTAGTACCTCAGTTCAAAACGCAAGATTGAAGAGAATCAACTTTTAACTCCTATGGGAAATGCTACTTCCACTGTTTAAAAAACATTGTTCCTGCATTTTATCAGCAATATATTTTTTCCACCAGTGGCCCCCAACCATCTGGGCACCAGGGACCAATTCCATGGAGAAATGTTTTTTTTGCAGACCAGACGCGGTGTGGTTTGTGTGCTGTCTGCATCCCGTGGATGGGACTTTGTTTGTGTGCATGTACCAGTTGCTGGCATGCCACAGTCCACAGACCAGGAGCTGGGCCTCCTGATTTATAAGAAACAAGTTACTTGAAATGCCACTTTGAAATAAGTCTTAAAACCTTTTTGCCTCTATATGAATTTGAAACTAATTAGAAAAAACAAACTAAATTTATTAAAAATCATAATGCAGTGCTCAAATAACTACTTTTAAAATATTCACAACAGACAGTGACAGCACAGATTAATTTAAAATGCAGTATTCATAAAATTTTGTTACTTTCTTATTTGTGTCTCAAAAGATTTGAGATTTTGGCCAGACTTTTGACATATATCAGTGTATTAAAAATCTTATCTAAATGTTACAAATCAGTTCTTGCTCAATCTAGCATCTTCCAGAAAGGTTGAACAAGACACTCATAATTGCCAACAACACACAATCTAGAAAATAATGATATTTTTACTCTAATCACATCATTTGGGGAAGTCTGGCCTCAGTGGCTAGTTTATTCTCTGTATGATATATCTGGAATGTCAATATGTGATCCTGTTGAAAGAAATTTCTGTGATGTACTAAATGACTCTTATTCCAAGTCATCATACTGTGTGAGCTGTTTGGACATTGATAATTACCTCTACTTAGAGAATTATTTAAAGGAACAATTTTCATAGAATCATAAAATGTAATATTGTTTTAAATTGATTTTTTTTACCCCTCACAGATAATGAAAAAAATGAGTAACATCTATGAATCAGCAGCCAATACTCTGGGAATCTTTAGCAGCCCCTGCCTGACCAAGGTAGAATTGAGAGTGGCATGCAAAGGCATATCTGACAGAGATGCCCTCTCTAAACCAGATCCCTGTGTCATACTGAAAATGCAGTCTCATGGACAATGGTTTGAGGTAGGTGTCCAATTACTCTCTCTCTCTCTCCCTCTCCCTCTCTCTCTCTCTCTCTCTCTCTTCCCTCTCCCTTCCTCCCTCCCTCTCTCTCTCTTCTCCCAACTGCTGCAAGGATGCCTAATTTTATCTCAAGGGCACTGGGTAGTTTTTTGACCCTATGTCAGTGGTATTTCTGAGTGAAACTGCTACAAATCCATGCCTGATTTGGCAGAAAGCAATAGGAGAAGGAAAATTACTGTCTCCATTACTAATTCTAGTTTGTCATTATTATCTTTACCATTCATCGTTACTCAAGTAGCAAATGGTGACAGGTATATTTTCTATACCTTTAGGCTGTTCTAGAATGGTGTCAGAACAAGAGAGAAAATCTTATGTCAATACTAGTAGTGTTATAGAATTCAAGGACAATCGAGAATTCCAAAGGTGCCAGAAATCAGGTTTTTATTGCGCAGGTTCACAGAATTAAATGCAGATCTATGAACATCGATTAATTAGTTTGCAAATCTTATATAGTATATGTGACGTGACAGACAAAGACAGTTTCGATATGATTATCTAGTTACATGATTATGCTAGCGTTGGCCGAATAGAATCCTCCTTTCTGATAAATGGGAACATAACACATTTCTTAGAAGCCAAAAGTACATTTTTACCTGCTAGTGTCTATGTGCTGTGGTTTAGGCTGGCATCCTGTTTCCTAGCCACACAGACTATCTGCACAGCACTTCCTGTCAAACACGGGTCTTTTATGAAAGCAAAGGTATTCTTTCACACTTCAGAGTTTATCCCATATAAATGGATTAATACATGGATTAATATATGTATCCAATAAATGCGTCCACAATAGTATCATAATTGGCTACTTTGCATCAGAGAAAATCAAATCTAGCATTTGGCTGGGCCAATCAACCATTTGAGCAACACTTCCATCATAATTCCTTTTGCCAAGTGAGTGTCAGATGAGACACTCAGACCAGAAGCTTTGTTTGGTGGCTTTTCAAAGCTAAAGCACCTTAAACAAAAAGAACATTCAGGGCTCTAAAAACATTGTGTTGCTTTGCATTCAACATAGTTTTGCATCAGACTGGCTATTCTGCTTGGAAAAGACTTGCTGCGATTGTCTGGGAACTCTTTTCCCATGGTTTTACATAATCCCTGAGGTTCATAATTTATGCTCGGAGAGACATTGCCTCCCTATATATTTCCTTAAAGCTGAATGCTATATATGGTCTTTGATATCCTGTAGGTTTTCTCCAAAATGTTGATCTGATCAAGAAAAAAATCATATTTTGTTGTTTTTACATTCAAGAAAGTTGTAAAAACCAGCATGGTCTAAAGAATGAGGAGACCTGGTTCACACAGCCATAGAAATTTAATGGATTACTTTTGGCCTATCATTCTTTATCTCATCCCACTATATTGTTGTTGTAGGGAAAAATGGAGGAGGAAGTATTATACCAGTTTTAATTCCTGGAGGATAGAACTAAATCTAAAAAATAACACATAAATATTGCAACATAAAATTAAGATATAGTGCCTGAGATAAATAGACTAAACTGTCATTAAAGGGTGTATATAAAAAGTTAAACAGGATGTGTTCATTCTATGGCCTTCCTAAAACAATAGGGAAATAAACAGTTTCCTTCCTGCCATCTCTTATAGAGATAAAATGTTCTGCTAATGTGACACTGATGTGCCACTTCCAACTTTGTGAGTGGAAACTTCAGTAAACAATTCATAACAAAGATACAGTAGATTTCAAAGGTTGAAAAAAGAAAGTTCTTTCCATTCTTTTATTTTGATTCCCCCCACCCCCTCAGACCACAAATGTAACAAACATGAAAGCACTACTGAATATAAATTGTCAAGCTGTTTGGCTTGAAGGAGAAATTCAGCACAATGCCTGATGACCTTTTCCATACACATTACAGTAGGCAGTAATGAAAAGCAGGAAAGTTTATTATTATTAAAACAACCCTGAGGCGTTTCTTTCTTTTGCATATAAATAGTTATGCAATAGTAGAAAAAAATATTAAAAATAGATGGTATGTAAATTATTGAACCAACAAACCACTATTAAGGCTGGGTATCAAGCTTTTAGTCACATTTGTACAAAATCCTGAACTACTCTATGATATATGGAATGAAAAACTACCCTCATTGGTGATAAAAGTCACGTTAATTGTACCTCATTATTCATATGTAAAGCTGCTTCAGATATTTATATAAATAGAATGGAAAATATTATTGTTATTATTATTGTTATAAATATTATCCCTATTGTGATTTTGTAAAATGATAGTGATAAAACATAGAAATGATTTTGCATTAAAAGGAAAATTTGCTTTCTTCAAATGACATGTCAATGAATAAAAATATGTTCAATTCAACTGCTCATCCCATTCCCATTTCAGTGTATTAAAAGCAGTTAGGAAAGCATACTCAGTGAATACAGACTAATTTCAAAATGAGTTATTCATTTCATTCATCAATGAATGATGCAAACATAGAGGTAATCCTTGATTTATGACTGGTCACTCAGTGACCTTTCAAGTTACAACACTACTCCCCAGGGCCACTTACAATCCGGATTCAAAGTTCTGATACACCATGGTCATACAATTGTATTTTGGGCACTTGACAATTAGTCCTTGCAGCATCCCATAATCATATGACTATGATTTACAACTTTTTTTTGCCAGAAACTAATGTTAGCTCATAAAAAGCACCATTTACAAACAATGGATTCAGTTAATGATATTAGCATTTGCTTAACAACCACTACAAAAAGGTCATAAAATCAGATGTGGTCATGTGGTGACCCACTTAATGATTGGCAACACATATAAAACATTGTTTTATAGGTGGCATTTGCCACCAGCAAGACTAGCAAAGATGTTTAAAAATATGTCCGTGAAATGTTGGAAATGTAATCAGATACCGGATTCTTATTTTCACATGTGGTGGACTTGTCCAAAAGCAAAAATAAATAAATAAATAAAAAAATTGGATGAAATACATACATGGTTAGAGAAAATGATAAAGCAACAAATAGACTTAAAACCAGAAATATTTTTGTTAGGTATATTACCAGATAATTACAACAAATTTTGTAGGGACTACATATTTAATAATGCACAGCAGCGAGAATTGCATTTGCACAATATTGGAAAAATGAGGACACACCTACAGATGAAAGTATAATTAGAAAAATATTAGACTGTGCAGAGATGGATAGATTGATATTAATAATAAAAGATAAGGAAGAAACAGAATTAGTATGCCCAAATTAGATTATTTCGGACCAAATTACAACATAATTTTAAACGTTAAAAATATGAACATATGAATAGCACAAAAAAGATATGATATTCCAGTGTTTTTAGGAATTTCACTTTTTTGGGGGAAATAAGTCTATCATTAAAATAGCATCAGTGTGGTTAGAAGATGTGTCTTCCTGTGTTGCACTTCCTGAGGAGCCCCAATATTGAAATTCCTTTTTATCCAAATTGTGACTGTAAAATTTTTGCCATGAAGAGTCATGAGATCTGTTATTTACTAACAACTCCTGGGGGGGGGAGGAATTGAGGGAGGCTGAGAGACACTCCAATCACAAATTCTCCTAATATCAGCACCAAGATACAACAATACAAGAAAGCATAATTTGTTGGGGCAGATAATTCACGAAGTCCAGTACTGTTTCTTATCATACGCTAAAACTATATTTGGGAAATTTATAAAATGTATTTTACAATCTTTAAATGCTTTGGATTAAGTATGTTTAAAAATATTACATATAAAAATACTTTTAAAAATCTGCATACAAAAATATTTGTACAAAAATGAATACGTTAGCCTAGCCTTTTTCAGTTGTGGAATCCAATGTGTAGTGGGGGCTTCAATTCATTACATCATTGTAGAGATCTATCATTAATTGTGCAAATCCTGTTTTTATCCATAATTCTTTATATATTTCTGCCGGAAGTCCATCCGGTCCTGGCGTTTTATTATTATTTTGTTTATTAATTGCTTCCTCTAATTCCAGTATTGTAATTTTAGCATTTAGTTGTTTTCTTATTTCCTCCGTCAATTTTGTTGTTATTTTTCCTCTCAAGTATGTTTGGATCTGTTCCTCTGTTACCTCCTCTCTTCTATACAACTCTTTGTAATATTTCCTCACAATATCTTTTTTCTCCTCCATCGCACACTGTATCTCCCCTTGGTCATTCTGTAATTCCTGTATTGTTCTCTTCTCCCTTTCCTTTTTTAATTTATACGCCAGCCATCTCCCCGGCTTGTTAGCGTACTCAAAATAATTTTGTTTCACCATTTTTATTTTCATTGCCAATTCCTCTTGCATTTCTAAATTTATTTCATGCTTAAGAATATCCTTTTGTTTTTGGATCTCTTTATCTTGAGGATTCTTTCGAATTTCTTCTTCCAGTTCCCTTAATTTTTCATCTCTTTCTATCTTTTGTTGTCTCTTATCCCTATTCTTTTTAATTCGATGTGCTATTACCAATCCTCAAATATATGCCTTGGTTGTATCCCATAAATTTTGTAATGTCGTGTTCTCATTTCTATTATCTTTTAAAAATAATTCCAATTCCCTCCCTATTTTTTGTATAACTCCCTTTTCCTTTAATAATCTTGTATCTAACATCCATCTTCCTTTCATTTTTCGTGCTTTCCACTTAATTTTTAATGGGTTGTGATCTGCCCATGTGTTTGGCTCAATTTCTACTTCTTCCACTTCCTTACATACATCTGAATCCATCCATGCCATATCTATACGGGACCAGGAGTTGTACACGGTGGAAAAGAAAGTATATTGCCTCTGATTCCCATGTAGATCTCTCCATATGTCCCTCAGTTGAAACTCCCTCACCATTCTCTGAAAAATAGGTGGTAAAATGTCCCTTCTCTTCTTATCTTTACTCCCTCTTCCACAATCTTTTTCTACATCTGTTATCGCATTTAGATCACCAATTATACATATATTTTCTAATTCCAATTCTACAATTTTTTAATATAAATCCTTATAAAAATTGATTTGATTACTATTTGGGGCATATATCCCTATCATTGATATTTTCTTATAATTCATTTCTATTTCCACAATTAATACCCTGCCTTCCTCATCTGCAAATTTCTGTTTTGGCTTTAGCCATTCTTTTATGTATAATACTACCCCTCTTTTTTTAACTCCTGCTAATGCCACAAATAAATTCCCTAATTTGGGTACTTTCAATAATTCGTAATCCTGTTTTCTTATATGGGTCTCTTGTAAACATATGATGTCTAAGTTCTGTTTTTTAAGTTTAGCCAATGTTTGTTTCCTTTTTCTTACCGAATTTAAACCATTTATATTTAATGATAACAGTGTAGTTCCCCTTTCCATAGTCATTTCATTTATTACTTGTATCCTTCCTATTTATTATCTCCCTCTGGGATCTAGTCCTTACTCCTACTTCTTCCTGACTACTCCCTTCTGTTTGTTGCTCTTCCTGACTTCCATTCTCTTCCTTACTATCTTCTGCTACTATATGTCGCTCGTAAAATTCCTGGGCCTTTTCCAAGGAGTCCACCTTAACTTTCCTATCTTGCCAAGTAATCAGCAACCCCTCCGGTATAAGCCATCTAAACAAAATTCTATTTTTTATCAAATATGACGATAGAAAATTATAATTCCTTTTCTGCTCCCTCACTCTCCTCGGTATCTCCTTCAATATTATTATTTCTTTCTCTTTATAAGTTAAACCTTTTTCTCTTGTCCTCTCATATATCTCATCCCTGACTGTTTTTCTAGCAAAACGAACATGTACCTCACGTGGTAACTTATGTTTCCTTGCATAATTTGTGAAAATTCTGTAAGCCTCATCTATTTCCCTCCTCATTTCCTGTATTGTTGTCTGCATCATCGTAGCCACTACGTCCGCTATTATATTAGGCAAATCCTCATCCTTTGTTTCTGGTATATTTTGGATTCGTAAGAAGAATCCTGATCTTTCCATCTCAAGATGGATAATTGCCTCTTCCATACTTTTATTCACTATTTTTTGAGATTTCTCATTGCCATCTAATTTTTTTTCAATCTGCTCTGTCTTAGTTTCTACTTTTTGGATTCTCTCTTCATTTTTAGCTATCGATTC
>JAOYMU010000010.1:22308828-22322262 GCA_025802295.1 Psammodynastes pulverulentus
GCGGCGGCTGGATTCGGACGCTGGGGGCAGGAGAAAGCCCCACAGCAGTCCGTTGCCGCTGGAAGCCGGAAGTCGAGACATGATTTGCCATTTTCATTAACAAAGATTGAGTACAAATCTTTATACATATACATATTTACACATGTGTGTATGTGTATATATAATATATACATATACAGATAAGATATATATAAAATCACTTATACTTTTCTTTGTACACAACAATAACTCTAGATTTTAAAAACCATTGATTTTAACTATATAGCAAAAGCAACTTATATACCACTTCATAGTGCTTTGCAGCCCTCTCTAAGCGGTTTACAGAGTCAGCATATTGCTCCTAACAATCTGAGTCCATTTTATCGGCCTCAGAAGGACGGAAGGCTGAGTCACTCCTGAATCGAACTCTTGGAGTGAGCAATAAGTTAACCTGCAGTACTTCATTCTAACCCCTGCGCCACCTCTGCTCTTTTTGTGGTGTATGGCTCTGTATGTTATTTATTGAAAGACATATAAACATTTATGGAAAATACACAGTTACAAGTTATGCAACTGATTATGAGCTAATTAGGAATGAGATCAATACACACTTTGCATTATAGGTAGTCCTTGACTTACAACAGTTTAGGGACCGTTTGAGGTTACAATAGCACTGAAAAAAATGACTTATGACCATTTTTCATGCTTATGACTGTTGTAGCATTCCCATGGTCACATGATTTACATTCAGATGCTTGACAACTGGTTCATGTTTATGACAGTTGCAGTGTCCCGGAGTTATGTGATCATCTTTTGTGACCTGACAAGAAAGTCAATGGGAAAGCCATATTCATTTAACAACTGTGTCACTAATTTAACAACTGTAGTGATTCACTTAACAAATGTGGCAAGAAAAATTGTAAAATGAATCATAAAAGTCATAAAATGAGCTGCAAAATTCATTTAACAAATTTCTCACTTAGCAACATAAATTCTGGGTTAAGTTGTGCTTGTAAGTTGAGAACTTAACTGTCTGCAATTTATTTCAGATGAATTTATTAGTTTAAAATAAAGGCTAAACATGACTTAATAATTTCTTGGGATATGCCTTGCAATTCTCATGAAAATAATAAGTGGTTTCAAATTATCATACTCAATTTGTTTTTCAACTATTAAATATAGCTTATAGTTCTTAGATTTTGTAGTAGTTTCCCCATCTGACTGTAACCAGATCCAGCTTTTTTGATCACCTATCACTGGTTGAATGCACCACATCTCCCATGATGTTAATTTGGGATATAGTGCTGCAAAGACTCTTATGGGGAGTACCATGTGACCATCTAGAGGAATTTTTAATCTTCTTGCTTGTAGAATTTTAACCATCTTGCTTGTTCATATGAGCATTAAATAAAGCAAACAGTTCAAAACTACTACTAGCCACAGAGAGCAGTTCACACATTTGGACATACTGAGGCAACTTTATAGAACTGAATTTCTGAAAGCATTACAATAAATACAGCACAACTCATTTTTCTAATAAACTTCTCCATAACACAAGGCATTGTTTTAAGTTAAATTCTAGATGAACATTCAACAAATGGTCTTCCAAATTCTGTTCATTAAAATGCTGCTAGCTTCTATATCATATTTGTTAATGCTGTGAAATATCAAAAAATATAATAGAGCTATTCAAACATATTCATAATAATACATCCATGCTTTTGACAATTGGCAAGTCTCAAGGGAAAATAAATTTCACAAATTTTCAGTTTATCAAAAGCTTCCTTGCTCGCTGCCTTAAGCAGTACTATGTGTTTAGGATCACAAATATTCACCTACCATGGTGAGTATTTCTTACGGTCGGTGTGATCAGTCCCTAATACACTCTTATTGATGGTACAGGGGGAAAAGGCAACTCTTTCTGGAGTTATCCTCTATAGAATCTTTCTGACTTAAATCTGGAAAGCAAACTATTCTTGAAGTCATGTATTTCTGGTATGCAGAGATTACATCAGAGATGAGAATTTATTCACTGTTGAAAGGAATTGGATAACATTTTGTTGTATCCTTGGATTCATCAGCTTGTTGTAATGACCTATTCTCTGCATATTTAAATTAAACATATGCACTTGAGGCTATGGCACTTGCTCTATTTACAATACTGTGCATGTAAGCTGCCCAAAATTGCCTTGAGGTAAGATAGGTGGCTATAAATTTTATAAAAAAAATAAAAAAAATGTTAGCAATTTATATCCCACATATCCAGGGGGTACAGTTAAGTTTGGTCCAATGTTTTGTCATGAAACCTGACTAAGTACTACTTGCAAAACATGTAGAAGTAGTATTGCGTGTATTCAGTTTCCAAAGAGGAACATTCCAATATTGTTATTAATAAGGTAGGTTTTGTATATTTATTGAAGTATTAATTTTGTACAGTTGAACAAACCAGTCTTTTCTCATGTTATGTTTATCTGCTGCCTTTATCAGGTGCTCATTAATGAGTGAAGAATCAAAAGGGGTTGGGACAGTGGCTAAGAAGCAATGGAGAATAAAACTTTGGAAACTTCCCCATCAGACCTAAAGTTAGTGGCCCACCCAAGAGCAAAGAGTAAAGTATGGAAGTACTTTGGCTTTGATACCAATGCAGAGGGGTGTATATTACAATGGAAGAAGATCTACTGCCGCATTTGCATGGCACAGATTGCCTATTCAGGAAATACATCCAACCTCTCTTACCATCTTGAAAAGAATCACCCAGATGAATTTTGTGAATTTGTGAAAAGCAACACTGAGCAAATGAGAGAGGCTTTTGCAACTGCATTTTCAAAACTGAAGCCCGAATCATCTCAGCAGGTTGTTCAGGACAACTTAATTATGAAAACAAGTCACAATTATGAGAATAAAAAGCATCAAGAGCTGACCTCAGCAGTGATTAGTTTAATCTGTGAAGGGTTACATCCCCCATCTATTGTTGATGAACCCACATTTAAGAGTCTCTTAAGAACAGCTGACCCCCGATATGAACTTCCTTGTAGAAAGTACTTCTGCACAAAAGGAATTCCTGAAAAATACATTTCTGTTAGAGAGATCGTGTTAAAAGAATTGACAGACAATCCGTGGTGTGGCATATCAACTGATATATGGAGAAGTCATAGTCAGAATAGATCCTATGTAACATTGTCTGTTCATTTTCTTAGTACTGGTTCTTCTGGCAGCTTGGCTATTAATTCTCGTTGCCTAAAAACATTTGAAGTGCCAGAGGAAAACACTGCAGAGACAATTACAAGAGTCCTGTATGAGATATTCATTGAATGGGAAATTAATACCAAAGTTTTTGGGGCTACAACGGACAATGGGAAAGACGTAGTGAAAGCTTGCTCTCTTTTGGACATTTCAGTACAGATGCCATGCTTAGGTCAGACTTTTAATGTGGGTATACAGCAAGCTTTTCAGTTTCCTAAATTGAGCAGTGTCCTATCTAGATGTCGAAAACTGGTGGAATATTTTCAGCAGTCTGCATTAGCCATGTACATGTTGAGTGAGAAGCAGCAACAGCAGAATAGTTTGCATTGCATGCTTGTGAGTGATCGTGTTTCCTGGTGGGGCAGCACACTTGCCATGCTGCAACGTCTTAAAGAGCAACAGTTTGTCATTGCTGCAGTACTTGTGGAAGATAGCAATAATCACCACCTGATGCTGGAAGTTAATGAATGGAATATAATTGAAGGGCTGGTGGATTTGCTTCAGCCATTCAAGCAGGTAGCTGAGATGATATCTGCTTCCAAGTACCCAAGAATAAGCATGGTGAAACCTCTTCTTCACATGCTGTTAAATACAACATTAAGTATAAAAGAAAATGACTTAAAAGAAATAAGCATGGCAAAGGAGGTGATTGCCAGGGAACTATCAGCAACATACCAGCATAATCCTGAGATAGACATGTTTCTCAATGTTGCAACTTTCTTAGATCCAAGATACAAGAAATTGCCCTTTCTTTCGACATTTGAAAAAAAACAGGTTGAGAACAGAGTGCTGGAGGAAGCAAAAAGTATTTTGGAAAAAATAAAAGACAGTACTTCGAAGCCTGAAGAAAAATTGTTTGCAGTGTCAGAAGAGCCACCAGTGAAAAAAGCAGCAATTGCTTCCATGCTGCCTCCTACTAGTGCTATCAATAATATGCTTGCAGAAATATTTTGCCAGACAGGGGGTGTTGAAGATCAAGAGGAGTGGCACGCTCAGATTATTGAGGAACTGAGTAATTTCAAGTCACAGAAAGTCCTTGGGCTCAGTGAAGATCCACTCAAATGGTGGTCTGATAGACTTGCTTTGTTTCCTGTTTTGCCAAAGGTGCTTCAGAAATACTGGTGCATTGTACCTACAAGGATCTTTCCAGAACGTCTTTTTAGTTCTTCGGCCAATGTTGTTAGTGCTAAAAGAAATCGGCTAGCCCCAGCTCACGTAGATGAGCAGATTTTTCTGTATGAGAACACTCATGGTGGATCTGAAGCTGAACCTGATGAAGAGGATGAAGGAGAGTGGGGATTGGAACAGGATCATATAATTCATTCAAGTAACACAGCAAATGGGAGTAGCAGTTTTTTAAATATGCGTGATAATGGCTTCATGTAGAAGCAATAGACTTTCAGACGAAAGCTAATGGTCTTAAAATGCCAAACCAAAAAAATAAATAACTCTTTTAAAAATGTACATATTGAATAACTTCAGCATAGGTAGGTTTTATATGTGGAATCTGTGAGTGTAAGTGTCTGGATCATGGTTGTGATTTATGATTCAAAAACACAAACTGGTATAAAAGTTGTAAGTATAGAGTCAGGTAAAGCTACAGATATATTTTATCATTGATTTAGAAATAGAATGTATAAATAATCATTTATAAACATTTGGTTAGTCACCTGCTAAACAATCCCTTTAAACAATATTTTCAGCAAATACCTGACTTAAGGACAATATGCAAATGTTTTTGATGTAGGATTTTTGATTTTTAAAAGTTTTGATTCAAGTGTTCACACTTTTAAATATTTAAAGCTTTTTGAAGGTCAAATTTTCAGAGATGAATTATGTGAAGGATCTAATGTTTAATAGATTCATGTGTTATTTCTGACAACCAGATTATTTATTTGTTGTTAAGTGTCCTGAAATAGAAGTGTTATGTTAGGATTTTTGTTTTTATTTGGTTATAGAAAAATCTTGGCACATGTACTGGGTATGCTATGCTTCAATGCAGCTGTAGGAACCTGTAGACCTTTCAGATGTAGCTGAATTTTAATATTCTTTTCAGGAGCTCCATATTGTGTTTGTGGTTAGGAATAATGATGGAGCAGTGTTGTCATCTGTACCATAAACTGAATTGTAACCTTTCCAAATTTAATATAATAGCAAGAAATATTAAGGCTGCTCTATCAGCAAACGAATATGAGCTTGAATTATATTCCCATACTATTACAAATCATTAGTTCTGTATATTGTACCAGCCAAGCAAGCATATGCAAACCTTAGAAAGAGTGCTTTTTTCATTTGTACCTTCAAGAAAACTTATTTATATAAAGTGGCATCATGCTTCTAGGCACCATATCAGATGTATCTCATTGACATAGTTGCTTGGCTAATTTGTTCCATAAATTCTAAACTTCTGTTGCATGGCAGCATCTGTGCCAAATGGTAATAGTTCTTATTACGTCATACCCGACATGAAATTTACCAGCTTCTACTAGCTTCTAGTTCAATATCATGGCATCTCATGTCATTCAAACATGGTATATTTTTTGCTTATAAATGTTAAAATTAATGTTCCAGACATTTGTATAGTGCTTCAGACATATGTTCTCAGCAATGGATGTAGTGGTAGTCTTCATACTTGAGAATTACCAGGCTGTGGAAGGATAGACTTAGAAAATCTTTTTGAAATAACTTAACACTGTTTTGAAGTTGGAATTTCTCTGCTAGTTATTTAATCCATAATCTTTTTTTTAGTTCTGAGGTACCATTTATTGTTAGAGATACATTCAACATAAACAGTTCTTGAATGTTTCCCATATTTATGCTCTTTGCCAGAAATGATTAACTACTTTATGTAGAAAAGCAGCATAGAAGAGTTTTGAGATATGACACATAGGTTTGAGTGTATCAGTTTATGTCACCAATATAAAAAGGCTGTCCTGGAAGGTACTCGTATAAATAAGAGTTGATAAGTAGAGAAGTAAGGCACTTGATTGTTATTCAACCCATAATCAGCCTGTTAAAGCAGACATGGATATAGTTGTGAAATTTCCTATTCTAAATAGTGCTTAGATAAGTTGAAATGTCTGACAGAGTCTGCTGAATGCTGCTTTAGCATTACCCTATTCAGATATAGCTGATGGATCCCACTTTGAGCTTTGGTTTCTATAAAATGATCATGGTATGATAAAGAGCTTTCATTTGTATCTCATTTGCCATCCTGTCTGAGCTGAAGTACATTTTTGTACTTCTCGGCTGGTGCAATTTTAAGTAATTAAGGATGCAAAACTACTGCATGATGGAACATTTATGTTAATTTAGTTATTATAAAGTGCAGTGTGCTGAGTCCTAAGTCTATGCAACATCAGATTGAAACTTAAGCACAGTGTAATAGGGCATTGGTCCTCTTTGGATCTGAAGCTACAAAGATGCTTGGGAACAGGAGAGGACGTGTATGGCTACTTCTCAGTGCTTTCAATGCCTCTTTAAAGAAGATGCAGGTGTTCTTGGACTTATCCATACAGACAATTGGGAGAATGCTCATTTTTTTAATAGGAGCCTAGTCAGCCTGCTGAGAGGGGGCATGAGCTCACTAAGTGGGTATGCGCTTGATCAGAATCTCAAATGCCTATCTGATTGGGATCAACAGCAAATATGGAAATCACATAGCTTCTTTAAGAAGGTGTTGGCAGGTGAACTTTTGGGGTTTTAGATCAGATGTGAAGTACATCCCTGTTATAGATACTGCTTGACTTATAATCATTCATTTAGCAGCAGTTCAAAGCTACAGATGTACTGAAAAAAGTGACTGATGACCTGTCCTCGCATTTACAATGATTGCAGCATCCCCATTGTCACGTGACCAAAATACTTGGCAACCTGCATCTATTTACAACGGCTGCAATGTCCTGGGTTCTTGTGCTTACCACCTGCAACCTTCTTAGCTGGCTTCTGACAAGCAAGGTCAAGGGCGAGTGGGGGGGGGGAGATGGAGTCACTTTAACAGCCACATGTCTTAGTGATTTGATTAACAATTGTGGCAAAAAAGGTTGTAAAATCTGGCATGACTCACTTTAACAACATCTTGTTTAGTAATAGAAATTCTGGGCTCAATTGTGGTTGTAAGAAAAGGACTGCCTGTTCAATATTATAAGCTGTATCCTTCAGTTATCAAAACTATTGTGGTATAGTCCTGGACAGTTCAGGGATGGTCAGGGATGGTTGTCCAAGCCATAGCCTCCTCAGAGAATATGAAACTCTGTGCCTTTAAGGTTACAGGTTTTTTGGTTTTAATTTTAGCAATTGTAAAATGTATTCAGTGTTTTAATTTTACCAATTGTTCAATTTTTACCTTCTATAAAGTGTTCCCCTGTGTGATGCGATGGTATCCAGGTAAATAATGGGTTGACTCTTCTATTACTAGCTCTAGACAGAGAGTGTGAAACTGAGGACACGCCCCCCTTGTCAATCATCTCCCAGTTTCGTCTCTGTCTTCTGCTAGGACTAGACGTGTCACCTGTTTTTCTGAGAATAGGTGACGGTGTGAGTGTGAGTTTAGTTTTCATTAAGGATGTTTTGTTTATTGTGTATTATTTTAGCATCATTGGTGAACAACTTTACACTTGGCAGGCTATGCGCTGTTAGACCTTCGCATTGGCCTTGCCTCACTAGAGATCGGAATCTTGAAGGCCTGTTTACTCCAAAGGTTTGCAAGCCAGGGGTCCGAAGACAGGCTCCGGAACGATCGGCTTCTTTTAAGAAGCTCGATCGCGACCGGACGGAACGTGCACAGCATTGGCTTCCTGGTAGGGAGCTTGAGTGTGGTTGATATGCAGGGGCCTCATGGGCAGACAGCCTCTTTCGGCCGCGGCGGCATCATTCAACACTGTGATCGGCTTCCTGATGAGCCCGATCGCAGCGCAAAAAAGGGAGAAACTGCGCAGTTGGGCCTCTCTTTGATAGCACGGCTAACACTGCTGCCCGGGAGTCTTCGAACCGGCGAAAGAGGCATCGCCGATGCTCGGATCCTTGCTGCTGGGTTGCACCCGCCATTTGGGGCCATTTGAAAGCCGCGCATGCGCGCCAGGCTCTGGGACGTTCCCGGTCATCAGCCCCTTTTACAGGAAGTGGGTGGCCGCCATCTTAGGAAGAGCTGAGTCACAGCTCAGCAGCATCCGCCATCTTGAAAGCCCTATAGGGCACGCATGCGCAGAGCTGCCCAGGGCTGGTATTTGCTCATTTCGCCGGACGATCTTCTGATTACCGGTCGGAGCTTTTTGGCGTTTGCAGCAGGCATTGGGATTACAATCTTCTGTGATCTATCTCATTGTGAACTATTGTCTGGGAGACTTTGGGAGAGTATCTGACACAGTAGGTGGTACGCTCCTTCCTCCCCCTCACAGCTATCCTTAGCCGGAGAGCCGTTCGGCCCAGGAGGGGATAATTGCTGGTGTCCCTAGGCACTATGGAGACCTCTCCCTCTTCTCAAGGCGGCCTCTGCCAAGGCTGCGAAGATCAAGGTCAGGGCCATTTCCCAGGCCAGGGGTTCTAAGGCCCAGGAGAAGGCGGAACAATGGCTGCAGAGGGCCATTGACAGGCAAATGGAGAAGGGGGCTAGGGATCTAGAGAGAGCCTCTCTCCATTAATGTGGAAGCTACACCCAGTCCACTACCTCCTCCTTCTCCTTCCCCAAGGGGGTCTAAGAGGAGACATGAGAACGAGCCCTCTTCTCACAGCTCCAAACATCTGCTGTTATTAGAGCCTGCACTGGATCAAGAGGCCGGTTCTTCACTTTCACCAGGCCTCTCCCCAGGGCCTCTGCCTGCTCAGCCTCCCATTTGGCCTTATGCTATGCCGGGGCCTTCTCAATCTTCTACAGCGTCAGCTCCCCTACCATCTACTTCCTCGGCTCCTATGCTCTGGCAGCCTGCAGTGGACTATCAATGGCTGATTTCTGAGGCCATGAGGCGGGGCTATGAGGCCAGGGTTCAACAGGAGCAGCAGCAACAGTTGCAGGGTCTTCAGAGGGGGGATTTCAGTGCCAACCTTCCCTTCACCGGGGCACGAGTCCAAGCTACGGCCTCCGCTCAGCCTCAGCCTCTCCTCCCTAGCGATCCTCAGGCTCATCTTAACCCAGAAGAGGAGGAGGAGGGCGAAATTGAGGAGGAGGGCTTGGAGGAGGACCAACCGGTTTTCAAGGGTTTGTTCAAGCCCCATATGTTTCGGGCCTTATTAGCCAAGGCCAAGGCAATTACTGGGCTGGGGTTGGATACCCTAGCCTCTACAGAACAGCCACGTGACCCTCTGATGTGCTGTTTTCCGAGACATCTGAGCCTGTGGACATTATTCCAACGTCCAAGCTTTTCCTGCAGGTGATAGGGAAGCAGTTGGAGGTGCCCGGCTCCTACGCCAACCCTACAGCCTATGATAAGAGATTTTTCAATGTCTCTTCGGATCTCGCTGCCATGCTGAGTCCTCCTGAAGTAGATGAGCTGGTAATGGCCCTCGCCATGCCATCAGCCTCCTTGGCGGATGCCGAGGACGTTCTCCGGCTGGAGGACAGACGAAATGAACTGACCCTACGTAAGGCTCATCAGGCGGCGGCCTGGGCTGTAAAGACTGCAAAGGCAGCCTCTTTCTTTTCGAAGGCTGCCTTATTGTGGCTAAAACAGATCCAGGAAAGGGTGCCTGCGTCGGATGTACATTCCCACCAGGACTTTAACAAGGTCATAGCCGCCACGGAGTTCTCGGCTGACACGACTTTCCACACAGCCAAGTTTGGTGCCCGCGCCATGGCCTCGTCTTCTGCAGCCAGACGCCTGTTTTGGTTAAAACACTGGCAGGCGGATGCTAAGAGGAAGTGGCGGCTAGCATCGGCTCCCTGCAAGTCTGGGAAGCTTTTTGGGGAGGTCCTGGACCCCATCCTTGTGGAGTCCAGGGACAAGAAAATGAGATTACCGTCCCTCTCTAGGAAGGGGGACCGCCAGTCTTCTCAGTTCCGCCCCTACAACCAGCGACTGCAATACTTGGGTCCTCCACCGAGACCTTACAGAGCCCCCTGTCAGCGACAGGACTTCCATCCATCCCAGAGTTTCTGGGAAAGAGGAAAGGCTCAGAATCAATCTAAGTGGCCCTTTCGTGGTGCTGGGGGCCAGCCCTTCCGTCGGTCCCGCTGATGCCGCCCCTCACATCCTGATTGGAGGCAGGCTGTCCGTTTTCAGTGACCGTTGGGACCTCTCCACATCAGACCTGTGGGTCCGAGCTACGATTCGTTCAGGGCTTTGGCTGGAGTTCCTGGCACCTCCGGGCCGACGTTTCGTCAGATGTCCCCGGCCTCGAGATCCTTCCAAGCTGAGGCTAATGACGGAGGCTATTTCACACCTGCTGGAGATTGCGGCCATCGAGCCTGTCCCTCCGGAATCGCGGTACCAGGGCTTCTACTCAACGCTCTTTCTCGTCCCGAAGTCATCGGGGGACTGGAAGGCCATTTTGAACTTGAAGCAGTTAAACTCCTTTCCCAGGTATCGCAGATTCCGGATGCATTCCCTGGCTTCTATCCTGCGAGGCGTCCGGAGGGGGGATTTTCTTTCATCAATAGACCTTACGGAGGCCTACCTCCACATCCCCATCCTCCCAGCTCATTGTCAGTACCTCCGTTTCTGTTATGGGAATTTCCATCTTCAATACAGGGCCCTCCCTTTCGGCCTGGCCTCAGCTTCCAGGACGTTCACCAAGGTGTTGGGGGCCTTGGTGGCATCCCTGCGGTCACAGCCAATCAGGATCCAGTGTTACCTGGATGACATATTAGTCCAGTCGTCGTCGGTAATAGGTGCGCTCCAGGACCTGCGAAACACCACGCAGGTCCTTCAGGAACACGGATTCTCTATCAATTGGGAGAAGAGCCATCTTGCACCCACCTCTCGACTGCTTCACCTGGGGGCGATTATTGACGCGGGGTCCTGCGAGGTATTTCTTTCCCCAGACAGGCGAGAGGACATCAGAGGGGTGGTGACAGGACTATCCCGCACCAGACGGATTCCCCTGTCGGCCCTTTCCCAGCTGCTGGGAAAACTAATTTCATGCATTGGCATAGTCCCGTGGGCGAGGCTTCACGCTCGCCCCCTCTAGTGGTTCCTTCTGCCGTTCCAAAGGCGGGGGATAGCCAACTCCGGGAGGAGAGTGGAGCTGCCCACGGACGTGCAACAGTCCTTTCATTGGTGGGCTTCTCAGGCGATGCTGGCAGGCACTGCATTCAACGAACCATAGAGGATTGTCATCACAACTGACGCCAGCCTGTTGGGCTGGGGGGCCCATTGTCGGGAAAGGGTGGCCCAGGGATCCTGGTCTCACGAGGATCTGGCCAACAACATAAATTGGCTGGAGCTCCGGGCTGTCCATCTAGCCTTGCGGGAGTTCCAGGGGTCAGTGGAGCAGTGTCATGTCCTGATATTAACGGACAATGTTGCGACCAAGGCGCACATCAACCGACAGGGGGGGACTTATTCCAGGGCCCTTATGGAGGAGTCCCATCAGCTTTGCCTCTGGGGGGAGGAACATCTGCTATCCTTGAGGGCGGAGCACATATCGGGTATCCACAATATCCAGGCCAACTGGCTGAGCAGATCCCAAATCGACCAAGCGGAATGGCGGCTAGATCCGATCCTGTTCTCAGAGTTATCGAACAGGTTTGGCAGGCTGGAGATAGATCTGTTTGTGACCCGGGCCAATGCTCAGTTGCCCCGATTCATCTCCCATTTTCCGTCAGTGGGGGCAGAAAGGGTAGATACGCTTCGTTGTCCGTGGCCCCTGGGGCTGTTGTATGCCTTTCCTCCCCTCCCTCTGATCCCGGCCTTTCTCAGGAGGCTTTTGGAACACAGGGCGACGGTGCTGGTGGTGGCCCCCTTGGTTTGCCGACCTGGTCAGCCTCTCCATCGCCCAACCTTGGCGGATTCCGAGGGAGAGGATTCGGCTCAGCCAAGGACCGATCCAGCACCCCGACCCACAATGGCTCCAATTAACAGGATGGCTCTTGAGCACGGCAACCTAGAGGCGCAAAACTTTTCTCAAGAGGTGATTGAAACCATCCTCACGGCCCGGCGCCCTTCTACTAGGAGGATTTATGATGCCACTTGGAGCGCCTTTTGTCGTTGGTGTTCTGGAGCAGGCCTGGACTGCAGGAATTTAAGCGTAGCTCAGTTACTTAATTTTCTCCAGGAAGGGCTTAGGAGAGGGTGCCGAACACTTTACGTAGACAGGTGGCAGCTCTCTCCTCAGTGTTGGGGTGTGAGGGATCTGATTCCTTAGCGCTAGTGTCGGTCATTAAGAGATTCCTTCGTGGGGCCACTAATTTGAAACCGCCCCCTGTTCACAGGTTCCCATCCTGGGATCTTTCCTTGGTCCTAAGTGCTATGTCTTTGAGATCCCTTTGAGCCTCTCAGGACAGTGTCATTGGAGTTGCTCTCTTATAAGGTGATTTTTCTCGTGGCGGTCGCCTCGGCCAGACGAATATCAGACTGGCGGCGCTGTCAATGAGACAGGACTTATGCACCTTTTTCCCGGATAGGATGGTTCTCAGACTGGACCCCATGTTTATCCCGAAAGTTAACTCCTGGTTCCATAGATCGCAGGAGCTGGTCCTTCCTAACTTTTGCCCCAATCCCATTAATAAAAAGGAGCAGATTTGGCACAGACTTGATGTCCGTCGGGCCCTCTGTTATTATTTGGACAGGACGGCCCCCTTTCGCCGTACCAAGGCCCTGTTCATAGAATTTCCGGGTCCCTTGAAAGGCCTGAGGGTTTCGCCTTCCAAGATCGGCCGCTGGCTTCGAGCAGCCATCTCTCAAGCTTACCGCTGTCGGAGCCGGGAACCACCAGAGGGGATAACAGCTCACTCAACGCGCAGTGCGGCATCCTAGGCAGCTTGGGCAGCGCGAGTGACGATAGAAGAGATTTGTTGGGCGGTCACGTGGGCCTCACCATCGTTTATACAGAACTATCGCTTAGATAGTTTTGCATCGACGGACGCTGGGTTTGGGCGACGCGTCCTGCAGAGTGTGGTAACGGGAGCTGGAAATCATGACCAGCCGGAGTCCCGCCCGTCGATGCCGTAAGCTTGGGTATGTCCCATTATTTACCTGGATACCATCGCATCACACAGGAGAAAGGGCATTGGTCCTACCTGATATGCTCCTTCTCTGTGTGGCCGATGGTATCCAGGCC
>JAOYMU010000010.1:22412756-22426624 GCA_025802295.1 Psammodynastes pulverulentus
AGGCCTCTCTCATCTTTTTAAGTGGGAGAACTTGCACAATTGGTGGCTGACTAAATACTTTTTTGCCCCACTGTAATCTAGCAAAAGAGATCTCCATGATGTAATACAGTAGTTAGCTATTGGTGAACTCAAGGAAATCCTAGGTTTGAATCCATCCTCACCATGGAAAACTCATTGGATGATTTTGGGCTGTTCATTCATCTTGTATTTAACCTACTACACAGAATGTTTCTGGTAGAGGGAGGGTATATAAGTATAATGTTATGTAAAATCTAAAGTAGAAGTCTAAAACTAGATTTATAAATAAAATCTTGCTGTTTGCATTAGTGCACCATTTTCTTTAAACACTTCTTGTGAAGTATTATTGGTTGCAATAATACCTTGTATTTTATTATTATTATGTAAATATAATGCAATACTAATATATTTTATTAGCTTAAGGCTTTAATTTCTCATCATGGTGAAAGATGAATAGCAAAGTTGACCAAGGAATTTTGGTCAAAATCCTGTAGGTACATTTTAAAGCTACTCAACTTTTTTTCCCTTTTTTTCTTTAAATAGGAAACATGACTTTTCTATCTAATGAAAGGGTAGCTGTAATATGGCCCTTTTGAGGTTGTAAATTATAAGTCAGTGCACCTTCTGTAGTTGTTATTTAGTTGTCCATAAGGGATATTTTGACAAATAAAGGATGTATCTTCTTGGAAATGCTGTAAATTCGAGAATAAATATTTTCCCTTTTGATAGAACAGTATTTAAATAACAGAACACAGAGAACACTTAATAATATCACCTAATCAGGTGTATGTATGTGTTTTTAAAAAGTTATTAGTAATACAATAGAAATGGATTTTGTGGGAAAAACCAAATCCTGTTGCTTTCTGTATTTGTGTTTGGAAGCATTAAAAAAATAGCTTGCCTCACCTGCTGACATTCCTTTTCTTCTGAAATATAAAAGATGTGGTAGGTCCTATAAAGCAATTGCAATTGTGCTTCAAGTGTTCTTTGTGCCATTCTGCTTTACCTATGTGCCAGAATAAGCAATAGATTTCATCAAATGGGATGAAACGATTATTAAAAATTGTGCTGCTGCTGTTTATGCAATTTTCTATTCTTCTTCTGTCTTTATATTTCCAGTGAAGTACCCACTTTATTGACAGAATAAAACATAGGGGTTCAAGTCAACTAAATTAAATCTGCCATACCTGCCTGCAAGTTCATTTTAAGCACTGTGTCCTCCATGTAATAACTAGGCACAAGATAAACGCTCATGTTGCCATGAAAATTGCTTCTGTAAGACAAAAAATAAATACAGTAGTAAATTTTATAACCTTTGATTTAAGTCCCTGAGAACTGTCTAGAGTTTCCATCAGAAAAATACAGAATGAGAGACATAATTTATCATGTAGGCACATCAATTGAAAAAAGTCTGTGCCGAGAAATAAATGTTAGTATTGTGATTGAGTATTGTGATGAGAAAATGGGAACTGCGGGAAATTTGTTTTTCTTAGAGAAAAACTTCAGGAAATATGGATTGGATATGCAATATGCTACTGTCTTGGAATGGAAGTACTTTGATGACAGGCAACAAAGTTATGGATTCCTCCAACTTTGTCTTAAGGTTCTTCATAAGTCTCCTGTTGAGTTAACCAGTTCTATTCACTGAGTTGGTTTTCTTCATGTCTGAAAATCTGTTTTTCTTTCTTTTCTTCATCTGTCCCATGTTGTTATATATTTTTGAGCAAATGTCAAATACAGATGGAACAAATAAACTGCAGATTGTGAAATATTTTTACATGTATAGATATATGGACAGATCATCTGCATAAGGTTAAGAAGAATAAAGATACAAAATGCAAATTTAAAACTGTAAAGTAAAACATAAGTTGAAAACATTGTGAAGGGAATTTTGGTGATACAATCCTGCCTTCATTTCCTTCTTTTCCCCAGCCATTAACCACTATTTAAATATTTATGCTATCTTTAATATTTAATGTTAAACATAGGAGTTTATTGCTTGTATCTGTTTAAATCATTCCATTGGTTGGTTTTAATTCATCTCTTGATTCTTTTCCTAGAAGCCATGTCCCAGATGTAGAATCTGCCTTGCTATGTAATGTGTTAATTCCTGCTTAAATTAAATTATGAATATATATAATGTCATTTTTGCCATTACTGAACATTCACCTGATGTGTTCTCCCAGTTTTGTATTATTGGCAATTTTGTCTTTTTAAAATGTTATGATAGGTTTCCAGGCATGAAATACAGGACAATGAGCCACAAATATGAAATATCATAAAATTAATAATAATTAGAAGTTTGTGATATTTCATATATATTTTCTGATCAAAGACCCTGCTTGGTTAACAACTGAAGACATTGAAAAACTGTGTTGAATAAATAATATATTAAATCAATATCAAATTAGGATATAAATTGCACAACCCAAATTTTGGATATGCTATGATTCGTTGGATAAGATTGTAGTCCAAGAATTTAATTTTAATTGATAACCTAGTTGAGATTATCAACTAGAATTATGCAGTTTTACTTTTTCAATACAGCAAGTTTCTAGATATCAAGGTATTCTTCCAGATTTAGTTTGCTGTTCTTCCAAAGGAGAAATCGAAGATCATTTCCAATAAAAGCCATACAGAATCCTTGGAATCATTAACATATATAATGCTAATTTAATATATTTTGAAGGGATACATGAGTTAGTAAAATTTAGTATGAATACTGTGGATTGCAATTGGATTGCAGAATTTATTGTATAGCATCATTTTCCAGTATTGTTGGTTTTTGCAACACTATCATGTATTTTTTTTAAAATCCAACCTGTTTGTTATATTTACAACATTTTTGGAAATCAGAATTATTTATTTTTGCTGGAGTTATTATCTAACAGTAAAACAGTAAATTTTGAGTATAATCTTTGAAATATATTGAATATTTTTCTTTTGAAATTTACACTGTGGCATCTCTATTACTATATTCAAACACTGTCTATTCAATCATATAGTTCTACTATCTCTTCAGAACTTACTTTTCCTGCAGTGTTTTTGCCTCACATTTACAGATATCAAATCTAAATTCTCATAACAGTGTTTATGCATTATATTTCCAAAGTTAACACTCAGATTGGCAAATAACACATTTTTCAACACATACTATATGTTTCTTAAGTCAGCAGCTTCTCTTCCTATTTATTCTCTCTGAAAAGTATTGTATAGATTAGATATACATTATTAAAAGTATTGTATAGATTAGATATACATTATTGTTGGTTTTTTTGACTTTAAGTCAGTCTTGAAAAATCTATGCAGTTTTCTTGGCAATATTTTTGGAGGTGTTTTCCCTTGGCTGCTTTCTAGGACTGAGAAAGAGTGACTGACCCAAGTTCACCCAACCTTCATACCTAATGTGGGACTGGAATTCATAATTTTCTGGTTTCCAGTCTGGTACCTTTAACTACTACACTATATTCATCGGTTAATATTAAAAATTACTGTCAAAATATGTATCACAGCTATAATTGCACATTTGCTCTTTGGTATAAATTTATGCCAATATGTAAAGGTGACAAGTCTACTGGACCCTAGTGCACATTTCAACTGACAGGAAATAAACATATTGCTATTCAGAAACATAAGTTAAATTGTTCTGCAATTGGATGTGGCTCAGTAGTTGCCAGTCTGTTCTAAGTTTTTCCTTTTCTTACTAGAAATATCTCTGGGTGAAACAAGGAATTTGATAAACAAAGATAGCATCACTCTTGTAAAGATACTCTTTGTTGCAA
The DNA here is from genome assembly GCA_025802295.1 of Psammodynastes pulverulentus. Lineage (NCBI taxonomy): Eukaryota > Metazoa > Chordata > Lepidosauria > Squamata > Psammodynastidae > Psammodynastes > Psammodynastes pulverulentus. Next base: position 22,416,557 of record JAOYMU010000010.1, read on the forward strand.
ATCCATATTTTAATGTGGGCCCTTGTCAGAGTACAAATATATGTTAGTCTCTTTGTTGTTAGTTGCAAAGTCGCCTCCTACACACTCTCTTTATGTTGTTAATTTGTTGCAAGAATTTAATTATATCTGGGGTTGAAATATAAATATTGATTAGGTTACCTCAAACAACCTACTTATTTAAAACAGCAAGTGAATTTAATTCTGTTTTCTGTCTCTTTGGTTAATTTTATAACTTTTATTTATTAGTTTGTTTTTCTCCTCTTTTCATTTGCCTCTCTTCAATGCCCCACCATCCAAATACAGTTAAATTCATTTTATCCCTCAGCCCCAGCTTTTACCATTTTGAGTCTTAACCTCTTCTCTTTGATTGTCTACTCCAAATAACTTCAATGTTCCACAACAGCTTGAACATTTAGCATGACAAATCCTAACCTGTGGGTCCATGATTTAATAATCCCACAAGAATTTATCCAGTATTGATTGATTGATTGAATTTATATCTATTTCTTCACTCTGCAAAGCAGCATTGGGTAGTTTACAACTAAAATATTCCATATACAGTATGTGTTTAGCAGATTCTATCAACGAAGCTATGTTTTCTATAATGAGTGCAGATGCTGTTTTGCAACCCTAGCTGGTGCAGTGAATTAAAGTTAAGTTTGGAAAATATTGAAAATCATTGATATTTTGACTCTGCTGAGTTCCTTATAGTTAAAACTATTTCCAGAGCCTTCCCTCAGATCCCATAGCACCTGATATAAACTTCAGGAAGTCAGGAAGGGATCATGCCAGGCAGCAAATTCCATCACTTTATGAGAAGGACCCCTAGCTACTGCCTAGACACTCGCCACTACTGTACACCTCCCACCTCCACCCTATCCAGTGACAAAGTCATGTGGGATGCAGAATATGAAACCCAGTGAAGCAAATTTCAAACAGGGCAATATCTCCACCTTCCTCTAACCAGGGTTTGGTAATACATGCTCAGTCTGTACACGCCCAACAGCCAAGTCTTTACTCTGTACCCAGCATTTACTAGGAAGTGTTGCTAATACATTTTTGCTTATTTGACAAGAGACACAGAATCGATTGTGAAGGAGGTATGGTAGAAAAAAACCACTAACAATTTTATTTTTGTGAAATGGAGGCACTGGCTAAGCAAATGTCCAGGGCTTGCTCCTACAGTTCTCAAGGAATGCTCTATAAAGGGATAGTAGGGAACTCTTTGGATTTTTCATTTATATTCCTCAAATCTATCCAATCAGAAGCACAGTCTCTACTATTCATATACAATTTATTGATTTGCATATATATTGTCTGGCTTTGTCCTTGTTAAGTTTCAAAACAACAGTTCTAGCCCAAGTTTTATTTGCTTGCTTGCTTGCTTGCTTGCTTGCTTGCTTGCTTGCTTGCTTGCTTGCTTGCTTGCTTGCTTGCTTTGAGGAGATTTGGGGCAGAAAGAAGATAATTCCAATTTCTGCATGTCTATTTTTGTGTATGAACCAACCATGCTGCTTTTAGTTTTGGAAAAGAACTTCCAGTCTTTTTGGTCTGTCCTTCAACAGATTTAATATATCAAAGGAGCTCAGAGAACAGCCTATTTCAGAAGACCAACTTCATCTTGATGTTCTTTAGAAGGCAAGATTTATGAATTGCTGTAGTGCCTTAACTTCAAAAATTATGTGGGATGGCTGAGGAGCCAGGGCATGGAAAACAGGCCAGACATCTTTCCAGTGGGAAATTACTTGGCTTGTGGCTCCTTCATTAATGCTGCAAACTAATGTTGGAGCTAAGCCAGAAATGAATTAGCTGAATTGCTGAAAATCTGTGGCTTTATGAGAACACAGGTGTAATTCCAGTCCTGAATTGGCAGAAATGCCACATGTGGTGTAACAGTGGTATCAATTGCTGGAAAATACAAATGAAAAGCTGCTGTTGTACTTGGGGATTTTTTCTTGGCATCTCTTTGAAGTAGATAGTATTTTGGTCTGATTCACCATAATGAATCAGTATTCTGTTTTTGGCATGCATCAGAGTTAGGAATCATTTACATATGATTTTCTTAACATGTTAAAACATATATGAATATATTTATATCCAAATTTTCAGTTCAGTGTACTTGCCATCACATATATATTACACTTGCTATTTGTACTGAAATAGTTGTACCCACTGCTTAGCAGTAGGATATTTCCAAACAGGAAAAAGTAATAACCATGGATGATTACTTTAGAGATGGGCTTGAAATTTTGGTATTGTTATGATTTGTTGCAATCAGCCAGATGTTTAGACTGGATTGGCATTGTTATTCATCTATTGAGTCTTCCCAAGGACCTGAGATAGGCAGCTTCTATTATTTAGCAATAGCAGTAGAACTTATATTTATATACCGCTTTACAGTGCTTTACAGCCCTCTCAAGCTGTTTACAGTCAGCATATTGCCCCCAACAATTTGGGTCCTTGTTTTACCCACCTCGGAAAGATGGAAGGCTGAGTCATTCATGAGCCTGGTGGGATTTGAACTGAGACATTGCAGGCATCTGGCTGTAAGCAGAAGTAGTCTGCAGTACTGCACTCTAACCACTGTGCCACCGAGGTTCAAATACCGTTTGATGGTATTAAAAGTATTGTCACAGGATGTAAGCTGTTCAAAGTTGTCTTTTGCAACTGACTGATAGTAATAATTCTGATGGTATTTTAATATAGATAATTATTTTTTAAAAGATAAGGATTTGAGTAAGATGAAGACAATTAAGAGAATTGCACCAGGTTTTAAGTATGTTTTATAGACAAATCAAGGAATCTTTATTTTGATGACATTAGAAGTCTGGAGAAGTTGAATGGAACCTAGGTAATTGCACTAGATTGAATTTTTATACAGGTAGAGGTTGTTGGGTTTTTTTTTGCCGAAAATTATATTTAATATATAAAGAATAATTTGATACTGGATACTGGAAATCAATTTTGTTTTACATTTAATAATAGCTATTTTGCAATACCCATTGTAATTTTGTAAATTTGGTACTCAGCACCATTAATAAGATTAATCCCACTAATTTTTTTAAAAAAAATATTTTTCTAATATATTTATTGGTTTACAGGCAAAATTCATTCCAATTCCAATTCTAATTGTTTCCATTTGAAATAAATTTAGATCATAATATTCAAATACTTCAAAATTAATTCATTCTTAATTGTTGTGCATGAAATTTTTACATAAAATACAATGTACGTAACTCTTGAAATATGTTGGACTTACCCTATGTCTCTTCATTTCTATATATTTTGTTCTCTCATGTTTATTTCTTAAGATCAAATGAAGTCCAGAGCATTTTCTTGTTTCATTTGAGTAAGTGTAAAACTGTAGCAATATAGCAATAGCAATAAGCACTTAGACTTATATACTGTTTCACAGTGCTTTACAGCTGTCTCTAAGAGTCAGCATATTGCCCCAATAAAGAAATGTTAAACCTCTAAGCTAAAATGGAAATGGAACCTCCAAACTCGGGATTATTCCCTAAATAAGAAATATTCTTTATAATCTGTGTTGATTCTTTGTATGGAATATACACATGAGCTCTTAAAATCTTAAAGTCAGAAGAAGTTATATAGACTCATGGTTTTCAACCTTAATTTACTCATGGCCCCCTTCTGAGCTATATTTACCTCTGTGACTCTCCCTCCATAGTTAGCTGGGGAAAAGGTACTATAAATACATGATTTCCACTGTTTATTAATTTAATAGTGCTAAAATTATCACAGATGTGAGGGATATAACAAATTGATATTTACTTGGCAATTAAGATTGGGTGCTCCATTCAGAACCGCCTGGAAATATAGCCTGGCCTCCTGGGGGAGGAACTGCATGACCGACATTGAGAATTGCTGATTTAGACTATTAAATGTAACACCTAATTTAAAGGAAGAAAAGTTTTATTTCAGCTGCAGATTAGTAAAATAGATACACATATAACTAAAATGAAATAAACTAAAAGGTAAAGGTAAACAGTTCCCCTCTCCAATCGTGTCTGACTTTAGGGGCCGGTGCTCATCTCTGTTTCTTAGCCAAGGACCCAGCATTGTCTGAAGATACTTTTGTGGTCATGTGGCCAGCATGACTATTTACCAAGGCACACAGAACGCTATTACCATCCCACCTATTTATTCACATTTGCATGTTTTCAAACTGCTAGGTTGGCAGTTGCTGGGGCAAATAATGGGATTCACCCTATTATACGGTGCCTAGGTTTTGAACCTTGGTGTCAGCTCCCCAGCTGACAAGCTCATCATCTTTAACCGCTGCCCCTCAAATAGCAAATTTTAAAAATGAAATATTTATATTGCTGTCCACTTAAAAATGCTAGGAAAATGTGTGTGGTAAATAATCTGCAAAATTACTTTCCAGATTACACTGCCGTGAGCCACGTTCTGCTTGAATATATCTTGCAAAGCGAAATCTGTTGGTTCCAATTTTTATAACAGCCTGATATTTCTGTTTTGATTAAGCTCAAATAATCAATTAGAACAATGTAAAAATACCCTGACATTGAAATAAATACATAAAGCTTATTTAATTAACTACAAAATCAAAGTTAAAAAACAGACTAATTATTATCCTGCGGTGCTGTGTATTTCAAAGTGTTGTAGAAATATATCATTCACATCCCATTTTAAATATTTGTTTCCTTGTTACTCTTTCTTCTCAAAGTTTCCTTTCTCAAAGCTGTATAAACTGTTTAAAACAACAATTTATTACCTGCCTAAAATTACCGAAACATAGGTTTAGCAAAATGAAAATAATTAAAGTAATTTATCACACAGAGTGATGTGAGATGTTTTTATGAATAAAAATTAACTTTTCTTTCTTTCTCCATCTGTGTTTCAGAACTAAGGCCTTTGTAAATGACTGTAATCTTCTTAATGAACACAGTTTAAGATGTTAAGGGTTAAAAAAAATCATTAATTCATAAAGGACATTAGTTATTTTAAAAAATTATTTCCAACCCTGTTGTTTAGTCTAGGACTCCACTAATTCTACCTTAGGTTTCTTAAAAACTTATTGTGCCTTGTAGTGGAACATAAAAAAAATAGTAAAGGTAAACGTTATATCAGGTGTCTTCTGTTTGATGAAAAAAAATAGAAATTGGCTTCTCCTTTCATAACAGTGAAGTAGATCATATTGGTGAAGATGAGGTTCAGCATCTGTCAATATACACGGGAATACTTTAGTTGATTTTTATATTCCTCTGATTTACTCTTCATACAAATTCACAATACTGATTACCGGACTGCTAGGCCTTCTGCATTTTAATTTTATTTCATTTCTTCTGGCCATTTCCTGCAGGTACCCTCACATGCATTTTGTTCCCATTCAGAAGAAGGTCAAGACTACTTTATAGCTAGCTCTCAAGTATTTTTCTGCACTTTAATGTAATTCTAATCACACTTTTAATAGAGACTGAGGATATGTGTGTAGAAGAGGTTGTAGGTGGAATTGGGAAAGAGTCAGAAATGCTGGAGATTTGCTGCTCGCACTGCCAATACTTCTTAGATGCCTGATTGCTCTTTCTGTCATGCTGTTTCTTATCTCCCAGTGTATCCTATCACCATATTGTAAATCAGAACACACAGCCGTTTTTCCTATCAGTGGCAACATTGGAAATGATGCTGAAGCAGTGGAGGATGACATCAGTAACAAATATTTATGAGTGACACTTAGTGTCTCTTTCTCTGACAGCCTCTTTTTCCATGATTTTCTTTCTATTCCTGTCATTTTTTCCAAGCAGTTGGCTTGGAAAGGGACAGATAGCTCTTAAGATTTGTACTGAACTCTTACTAAATTAAGCCAAAGGATTAAATACAATTGTTCACTTAACGACCATTCAAAATTATGGTAGTGTTGAACAAGAGAGTTATGACCTGTGCCTGAAGTTACAACAAATTCTTTCCCTGACTTCTCTGTAACCATACTGGCTTTCACCATACTGATGCAATCCCCAGCTTTCTTTTATGGTGAATCCTATTGAATCTTATATTGTACTCTGTTTGTCTCATCTTGTTCTTGTTATATTGTGCCTTTTGGGTCATTTGTTGTCTTTACAGTAATCCTCAGAGTATGAGAAATAAACAAAATAAGCTTGAACACCTAGTAGTAGAAAGGAGATATGATTTAATAGGAGTTATGGAGACCTGGAGGGATGACTCATTGCATCTAGCTATTGAACAATACAATTCTTTCAAAAAGAATAGAAGCCACAGAAATGCAGAGGAGATGTTGAAAATATCCTCTTCTGCTCAGATATCCAAATGAGTGAGTATAGCAATTCTGTAAAGAGCACTTGGGTTAAAATAATTGAAGAGATGAATTAAAAACAGGTCTATTGTTGTCTAATATCTCCCATTGACTGAAGGAGAAGTAAATAATTATTCTAAAAGTAAATTTCAGATATTTTCAATTATTTCAAATAGTAGTGAAAAGGAGATTCAATTTAACTTTATATCTGGTAGAAGCTAATCTGAATCACAAAAAACTATTATTAATGAATTGGAAGATTAAAAGAGAAGTGCAAAGGGGCAATGTGTAAACAAATACATATATATGAATGCAACATGGATCTGATCAACATAGTTTAACTAACATTGGATCAAAATTTGATTTGCATCAAATTCTTCATAATTGCAATTGTAGTTGTAATAATGAGGAATTTCTTAGGTTTGGGGGTGATTCCATTAGACTGATTTCTCAGAAAGAGCACAATTTCAGAATATACAGTTTCAAGTATCTGGTGATGGGAAGATTAAGTGCCAGGTATGATTCAGTAGCTCAGGACGATGTGTGCAAAAAATCTAAACCAAGGCCATGGAATTCTTGAAAACAGATGTTCTTACATCTTCCATCCATTAGTATGAAGATAATGTGTCAAAATTCATCTTTCTATATTGAGGCACTCCTAGGCAGTGAGTTGGGAATGGCAGTGAAAGCAATGTAACAGTGATGTGATTATTTGGCTGACTTGTTCCATAGGTCCAAGTCAAATACTATTTGCTTGATGTCAGCCAGGTTTTCCTATATTCGCCTTTCAGCTTGTGGACTTTGCCTTGCTGAAAATATTTTCCTTCAGGAAATGAATAAAGGCACAAGAGATCTGCTATCCTTAACTTGATTCTAATGTGCAATGAAACCATACAGCTGATCTACACAAACAGGTTGCCCCAGTGTGAGTACAAACAACTGACTATTAATTCAGGGTGGTGATGAACAACTACATCCTCTACTCACTGCCAGCCCACCAGGAAAGCAACCTCAACCCATCTCTTTTCTGCTATGACAAAAACGATGTTTTCTGACTTTTGCTAACAAAAGCAACTATTGACTGTTTTACCTGTTGCACTTCATTTTGCAAACTTTTCCATACCAATTATATATTTCTCTCTTCCAGGAACTGATCTTTCCTCTATCTATCTATCTATCTATCTATCTATCTATCTATCTATCTATCTATCTATCTACCTACCTACCTACCTACCTACGCACGCACATGTGTGTGTATGTGTGTATTTGTCATGTGTATATATGTATGCTCATGAGAGCTAATTGTTAAATTTTCTAGAATTTTAAGAATCGATTGAGAGTAGAGCTAAGCCATGACCCTTATGGCACCAATCAGCTGCTCTGGGACTAGGGGTGCAACACATCGGCAGCAATGGAGACAATAGAGACAGTTTCTTAAACATTTACCAGCACATCAATATCCTGGAGCAGGACACCATACATCCTGCTCTATCCTTAAAAGAAAATGCTTAATTTCTTAGGCCAGGCTCAAAAAAGAAACTAGCAGGGGAAGCCAACAGTCGCAGATTGGGCTAAGTGTGGGCTGGACAGAACATCAGGAAATCCTCCTGGCCAAAGAAATAAAAGAGGTTGGAAATCTCAAGCTCTATACTTTTCCTTAGCATGACTATATGCACTTTTAAATATGCTTTTCTCATTTTACCTTGATCTGTATTTGCATTTTGAATCCCAGGATGCATCACAAAATTTGGAAGTCAATGGTAAACCCTTGACTGCTCTTCAGTTTATGAGAAGCATATGTTTGCACTGCAATGCAAACCCAATTAATTTTATCCTCCTTCCCAGAAGATTATGTTGCAGGTCCTTCCTTCAAAGGCCTTTATTTTGAGAGATACCGTAACTGAAATACATTTTTAATATGCAGTACTTTATAGCCTGCTGTGCTGCCTTATTAGTATGACTTTTAACTCTCCACTAGAGATGGAAAGGGGAAGGAAACAATTCTGCATTGTTTATTAGTTATGCAGCAAATACAAGTCTTCTAGGTTTTAGTCAAAATATTTGGTGGTTACATAGATTGTTGGGGAAAATATTATATAGTTAACACTGGATGCTTTTAGACCTTTTGTAAATTTATTGGTCTAAGTTAAACATTTAATTTGGTTTTAGTTTGAGAATACAACTTCTCCCCTTACAAGCCTGGAGTAGCAATAAACAAGAGGCTACCAGCATTTTTACTGATTTCTGGGCCAAGTTGCACATATATAAAACTTCTTGGAGTATTATTCCAAAGTTACTTTTTTTAGAAAAGAAATTTTCTTCAGGAGTGAGACTATATCTAGAGTGAAAAAGTAGCAAGAAAACATGGAGATATTAATATTTCTTCCTTCTGCTTCCCATTCAAGATTACACATAATTCTAATCAGTGGTGGGATTCAAATAATTTAACAACTGGTTCTCTGCCCTAATGACCAGCTGGGTAGGTGTGGCTGTGTGATCATGTGACTTGGTGGAGCTCACGTGACAGTAAGTCTGGGCTTACTGCCAAGAACCTTTAGATGTTATATGGGTTAACCAAGAATCAGTTTCTGTAAGCAGGGCAATAAAGATTGGGCTAGAAACAACACCAGAAAGTTTCCTTCCTGCCTTCCTTACAGGATTAGCCCCGTAAAGTGGGAAAAAAACAAAGATTTCTTCTAACAACGGTTAGAAGCGGTTTTCCAAACTGCTTAGAAAGTTAACAACTGGTTCTCGCAAATAGTGTGAACCTGTTGAATCCCACTACTGATTCTAATGCTAGTTAGCCTTTTACTAAAATATTTTTAAGATAATATATATGGGCTGGGTAAGTATAGGAAGAATTAATTGTCCCAAACAGTCGATAGAAATCAACAATGTAACATATTGATTAGTTTTTCTAGATTTCTATGCTCAGACTGTTTGGAACAATTAATTCTTCCTATACTTACCATTTTCACTCCAGCCCATTCATATTATCTTAAAAATATTTTAGTAAAATGCATTGTAACATCATATTTTTAAAGTTGTTTTGTGTGCCTGACAACTCAGGCACTTGCAATTGAATTTTTATTTTATTTGCTTTTCGCCCATCCATCAGCATTGCTATGCCACGGCCAGCTATATACTTTTTGAAACTGTTCTTAATTTTATTACTAATATAGTAACAAGTGAAGTTTAATAAAGACAGATATAAGATCTCCTGAATCTATTTGAATTTTGCAAAATACCAGTGTGGGCAATACATAGACAATGAATGCAAGTAATTAAGATACAGACTTTTTAAGCATTTAAGTTACACACTTATAGTCTGTATATTATGCCAATTATTTCAGCCATATGATTTATAATTTTTTCTATATTGGAAGCATGGCTGAGCAAAAATCTAGCAATTTTTTAAAAAAAATTTAGAAGTATTAATTATTAATATTGTCATAAAAGTACTATTGTTATGTGTGTCAACTTGGAAAGGAGATAAATGTATGCAAACCATTCAAATTCATATGCTAAATGTTGCTGGCAAAACATGAACCTGGTATATATAGGAACTTTGCTGATTTATAACTTTTTGCCTAGCTTAAAGAATACATAAAGAACAAATCTCTACAAAGTGAGAAACTGTCAAGATTAATGTAAACATTTCTGCAAAAATTGTTTTCTATCTAAATTTACATTGTCTACCACAGGGGTTCCCAATCTGTGCGCCGCGGCTCCCTGGGGAGCCGCGCTATCGCCGTAAGGGCGCCGCGCCATTTCAG
>JAOYMU010000010.1:22446328-22466209 GCA_025802295.1 Psammodynastes pulverulentus
AAAGTAATAAAGATGGGATAAAAATCTTATCACTAAATATATTATTAGAGGTGTAAACCCTGATGAAGTGATGTGAGGGATAAACAGGTTGGCTCAAAGAGTAACTTGGCTCTTTTTCCTTTTTTTTTTTTTTGGCCACCACTAGTAATAAAACCTTATGTCCAAAAAGGTTTTGCTGACAGCAGATAAATCCATATAGGCAAGTAGAATACATCCCAAAATAAGCATCCCCAACACACTGGCAGACCAAAATGTAATAAGAACCCTTAACCTTTATTTGAAATTCCAAGCTTCCAAGGGTTTCTCTTTCTATATACCTGGAAAACAAGAGAAGACTATTGCTTCTTCCTGTCACGCAATGTTTTTAAATCATTTCTTAGCCTGCTTTTCATCAAATGCAATTTGAAATCGAGCTAAATTTGCGAAAATTATAGCTTCTTATGAATGACTCATACCAAAATAATAAAACGAGGCTTTTCTCCTTTAAAGGGCACAGCTAATATTGGTAGCTGTTATCCAGAACTGAACATAATTATTAGGCATGGATGCCTCTTACAAGTGGTTGCCAAATTTCACATAATTGGATTTAATGATTTTGTTATTTGGCAACAAACCCAAAATTGGTGCTTTAGTTAATGCTGCCAGATAAGTAAAAGTGCTTTTTAAAAAAACTGTGGTTAATAACATCCCGTAATATTCTTCATTTTTACTCACTGGAGACTTTAATATTTTTGTTGTAATCTTTGGCCTAATTAACTTGTCCTAATCCTTTCCGTTTTTGACACTTGATTTAAAAAAGTATAATAAAATGAATAAGTGGGAATTATGGAATGCTTTTGTACACATATAGAAAGGTTGGTTACTGAATGGAATAAAAGTGGTCTACGATGGCCATGCATGAGAATAAATGCAGTGCTTAGCAAATACTTCAAGATAGCAGAGCTGGATGGAGAAATTTTAAGTTAAGCAAATATTGATAGAAAGTTAGTGGCTAATGTGAGGTCAGTTGCTACAATTGAATGTCAAAAAAAGGCTGACATTTTTAAGAGCCTGTTCCTGCCCCTGCCCAGTTTGTTATATGGAAGGGAGAATGGTGTGTGTCAGGAGACATATAAACATAAGCGTCATGTAATGGGCTTAAAAATACTGTATGTATCATAAAATAAGGATAGAACTGAGAATTAGTAAGGAACGAATGAAGGTGGATAAATACAAATATGAGTGACTAACATATAACAAGTGCAAAATAAAATACAAGTTCATTTAAAAAAAAAATAACACTTATCCCTGCATGTAGGTAAATGGCACTTTTAAGACTTTTCTCACTTTGAGAGGCTACTACAAAACTAGGTAAGATGGCAGGCAAGGGAGGTTTTGTCAACAAGGAGATAGGAAAAGGAAGGGTAGCTAGGGGACTCTAGAGAAAAAACATATTAATCGATAAGCATGATTGTGGTTCCTTGGTTTGTTTTTGCTGTAGTCCTATGAATGGCAGCAATATAAACTCAAAGCAAAATACAATTAAGTCAGGATAATAATAAACTATAATTACCCTGTGCCAATTTGCCACTATCCGCGTATCACAATTTTTGCTTTGTGGAACATAGTGTGATCAAATTAATTGGCCACGGTGGGTTCAGGGGTATTAAAGCAAATATGCACACACACTGGAAAACCAGGCTTAGTATTATAGTCAAGTCCAGGCATGTGAAATGCTGTGGCTGCTATGCAGTGATGTTAAGAACTAAAGGGATATTTGAGACTTTTTAAATATACTCTTTATGTCAAACCAAGTAATTTATTATTCCATTTTATATAGCTGCCCATCTCAAATATGTGACTCTGGGCAGCTCACACCAATTAAACACTAAATACCACTCAAGAAATAACAATATAAAAACCATATAAAAACCCAGTAATGTGGTGCATATATGCCTGCAGGTGATGTCTTACATTTAAAAAGACCCTCACTTTGTGCTTTCCTAAACTTGGTATTTCAAGATATAAGAGAATATTTATCCCTTCCAAATGCTCTGTGCGAAGTATACCTTCCCTTCTACCAAAAGGCTGAACATAGCAAATTGCCATGGGAAATCTTCCTACACAATTACATTCCACCATGATCCTATAGCAGTGAAGACCTTCAACTTCAAGGCTTCTGGCGGGCTTTACACCCATGAATAAATTTCAAATTGGGTATCCAGTTTTTCACTCTTTCCTATAACAGGTAGTCCTCAACTTACAACAGTTTGTTTAATGACCGTTCAAAGTTACAATGGTGCTGAAAAAAGGGAGCTTATGACCATTTTTCACACGACCATTGCAACATCCTCACGGTCACATGATCAAAATTCACATGCTTGGCAATTGACTCATTTTATGACAGCCGCAGTGTTCTGGACTCATGGGATCCCCTTTTACAATCGTGTGACAAGCTAAGTCAATGAGGAAAACAGATTCGCTTAACAATTTGTTATTTATTTATCAACTGCAGTGATTCACTTAATAACTGTGGCAAGAAAGGTCATAAAATGGGGGAAAACTCACAGAAATTATGGGATCAATTGTGGTCGTAAATTGAGGACTACCTGTATGAATGTTTATATGAATTATATTTAATGTCTACGTAAGTCTGAAGAGCAGCACTGTACTTCTATTCCAGGTGTACTGTTATTGTTATTTACTTTGGTCCTATGGACTAACATATGTACCAATTTTTTCCATGTAGCATATCTAGCAGCTATAAGCACAGGCTAATTATGCATCAGGATGGCCCAGATTTCATTCCATAGATACTTGTATCAATAGACAAAATAGTAAAGGGAATAGAGATAGGACAGGAAGCATCCTGAGCAAAAAATTCAGGCAGAAAAACTGACTCACAATACAGTTAAGAACAAATAGAAAGTTTGTTTTGACCCGAAGCAAATTGCACCAGCAGCCACTTGTGGATATCTAAACTGAGCAATAGCATCAATCAGGACTTGGGGGAGCAAATGAAATGAGGGACTAATATTGAGGCAGAAAAGTCCATCACAACTCTTGAATAATAACTATATATATAACCAAATTACCTGCACACCTCTGTGGGCCTAGAAACTGGGAATGAACAGCTTTGAAAAGGGGTCTCTACAGAGGACACAACTATTTGCAGATAGTGTCTTATTGCCCTCTAGTGGTTATTTGCATGAGCTATCATATTTCTGGAAATGTGTTACTTGCTCTAAAGCAGGGGTGTCAAACTGAAGTCATCACGGCGGCGTCATATGACATAATTGGGACTTTTCCCCTTTTCACTAAACTGGGCGTGGGCATGGCCAGCATGTGATGCATCTGGCCCATGGGCTGGGAGTTTGACAGCACTGCTCTAGACTCTGAAAAGGTGTGTAAAGAAAATAAATACTTCAGGTACTCACCTGTATGCTGTATCCTCTTCATTGTGCATAATAAGTTTAAGCCAAAAGCATATAAAATGGTATTCACAAAAACCATCAAAGCCAGAATCCTACCAAAAATCATTATTATTGTTTCAGTTTCCAATTATGAATCCATTCCCTATGTATTGAACGTTGTAATAGTTGAGAACTTAGACAAAATTAAATTCTGAGTTTAGATCACAGCAGACATTTTCTGTTGTGTTGTGTTATTAAGATTTGAACCACAATGAATATATGCAGAACTGCAATATGCAACTTAGAATGTCTTTGTCTTGAAAATCATTATTATGCAGTGAGAAAAAAATCAGTGACACAACACATGCAACCAAGCAGAAGTTTAACATATTATGTTTCAACTTATCCAATAATTATTCTGTTTTTTTTAAAAAAAAAATAGATATTATCTTTTCCTGAAAGAAACAGCATTCAAGTTTTTCTATAGGTAGAAAAAAATGTTCTGAAGTTTTGATATATATCATGTTATCACTCTGGAAAATAAAAAACTAGCCTACTAAGCAGAATAAATTTCTAAATCATACACTAATTTCAGGTATTTCCTTCTAGTAGGGGTAACCTTTTCACACAGCCCACTTTTAAAAATAAAAAAGCTACATACAAGCCACTTTAAATTAAAGACTGAACTACTAAGGAATGCACCTAAATATATTAATTCAGTGCTGATTAAATTGTAGCACATTATTTAGTATAATCTGACATCAATGTTGAAACATCCCAATGCAAATTACAAATAATTGCTAACCTTTCATTATACATCTTTGCAAATATCAGTACAGTTATTTCCCACCCAAGAAAGTAGCCCGTAACAACATACAACAGCAAAGTATGAGTCAATATACAGCCATAAAGAAGCACCTACATATTTGATAAGGAAACCAATTATCTTCTGCTAGGTTTATTCTTCTTATCAAATTATCCAGTTAAAAGGATCGCTGCTGAGAACAATACAATATCATATTGTATACAGAAAAAAGTTGCAAATAACTAAAAATGAGAGCATACCAGCAGAAATGATAAACATAGATTTACACTAGGCAACATTTAAGTCTTGGGATTCGCAGCCAGTGCTGCTTAATGCTTCCGGAACCAGATCAGACAAAGCTGATTTAGCTATTTGTGGAGATGTGTGAACTAATTTTAGATGACTCCTTTATGTTTAGCATCTCGGCATTACAAGATAAGGGGCTAATTATTAATGAGAGGTTACGACCCTGCATAAACTTTGACAAGCACACAAGAATTGTGAAACTTCATACATTTAAGCTATGATGAAGTATACTGTATATTGCACATACAGTAAAAAAAGCTATTTTAGAAGTTAAATTTACAGAGATGCTAAGAAGTCACATTAGTAATATTTGCCTCATAAATGTCAAATATCAATATACTTCCCTATGTTTCTTCACAATCTTCCACTCCATTCGCAACTGCAGACAGTTCACAACTTATATACAAGAGGAAGCAAATGCTGTAAGCATCAATTAAGGAAATTTAAAATGACTCTTTCCATATATCAAGGAAATAACATGTTCTTTTTACTATCTTTTTACACATTACTCATCTGACTAACACTTTGCAACCAATATCATAAAACTGATATAAAAAACTGTATTTATAGCTGATAAAAATGCAATAAAAAATTCATGTAAACACTCTGTTAGCACAATTCAGAACAATTAGATTGATAAGTCTTTGTACAATGCAATCAAATAATAGTAGTCCTAATAGTCACAGCTGGTCCCACAAGATCAACATCATGACTATATATGAAGTTTTGCTTTTGAAGATGAGACATTTGTTACTTCCTCAGTTTTGTTAAGTCTCTGCTTCATACTTGGTTTCAAAATGCGACAATCAACCTGTAATCAAAAACATTTTATTCATAATTGTATTGCTTTTTGATTCAAGGTGACATACAAATTAAAAGATAAAAAATATAATAAAGCTAAAGTAAGAATAATTCATTTTTAAAAGCAGACAGTCAAAGAAAAACCTATACTAGCATCTTCTGCATGTATTGAAATAGAATGGAAGCCAATGGAATTGGTGTGTAATTTACGTAATATTGTCAGCAATTGAGTTATTACCTTAACTGAGCCGAGGGGGCGCAGTGGTTAGAGTGCAGTACTGCAAGCTACTTCAGCTGACTGCTAGCTGCAATTCAGCAGTTCAAATCTCACCGGCTCAAGGTTGACTCAGTTTTCCATCCTTCTGAGGTGGGTAAAATGAGGACCTAGATTGTTGGGGGCAATATCCTGACTCTGTAAACCGCTTAGAGAGGGCTGTAAAGCACTATGAAGCTGTATATAAGTCTAAGTGTTATTGCTATTGTTACAGTAGTCCAATATCTCGCAATAGCATTAACCTACCCTGCTTGAATTCCCGTTATATTTTAACCTACTGTATTATTAACCAAAGCCAGATTTACTAATTTACCCAATTTCCTGACTGCATGCTTTCAGTTACAAATGAATCTCCCTGACAGAGTTCTCACAACAGTTTGAACTACAAAGTAACCAATCACATTTCAGCCTATGGTGTTGTGTGAAACAGCCACTGACTGGCAGCCATTTTGCAACATTTCAAGTAAATATGTTTTTTTAGTCCTTTCTGGAAATAGTAGGGTTCACTCTGGGGACTCTGCCTGATAGGTGTTACTAAATGCTAGAAATTTCATTTAAGAATTTATGAAAGCTGCAAATATCATGGTGATAAAAAACTCTTTTATGGTGCAGAGAATGGAATTGCAACTTATGAGACACCAGTAAGAAAAGAGACACCTCCTGAAATTCTTTTTCCACACCATGATTAAAGGAATAGAAGTCTTTTCTTTCTCTCTGTTCTTGTGTTTTCCTCCACTCACAAGAAATTGGAACAGAGATTTTATTGATAAACTTATTCCACTCTTTTTAATGAAGCTCAGAATTTTGGCAATGCAGAATTACATAGTAATAGAATCAAAGGGTGCTGATAGAAAGAATATTTTCCAGTCTTCTGAAAATCTGGAGTTGAATTTAGAAGTCAAAATGGATGTTGTTGGCCATTCAAGTCATGTGCAAAGATCTAGTCAAACTCTGGGCATGTAAATTAATAATTATAGTAATTATTATCATTAATAATATAATTAACATAACAGCCTGTTTGATGTAGTGGTTAAGGTGCAGCCTAGAAACCAGGAGATTTCAAGTTCTAATCCCACATTAGCCGTGGAAGACATCTGGGTGACTTTGGGCCAGTCATTCTCTCTCAGCCCAATCTACCTCACAGGATTTTTGTGAGGAAAATAGGAGGAGGAAGAAATATTTGTGTATTCACTGCTTTGGGCTATTTGTAAATATAATAAAGATGATATATGAATGAATGAATGTACTCTCGCGCAAATTGCATGTTTCCATCACTTTTTACTTTAATTTATTTCTCACTGTAGACCTTACAGGAAAGTAACATTGGACAGTGAATGTTTCTGTTGGGGCTGTTTTAAGAAGGAAGCAGTGTCTTGAAATAATGGCCCATTTAACTGGATGCAGGAGTGGGCTGTCTCCTGTGTAAAGCCTTAAGTTTGTGAAATGCACATCCTCAGGAGTAAAGTTTGGGTCTTATTTTCTTTGCTCTGAGAAGAGCAATCATTTCTTTGCTAGACTTTAACTGCTAGTTAAATCGTACCTTCTTTTCCCCTTTTTAAAAATTTCTATTTCTTATTCTTTTTAACTGTGGTTAGACTCCTTGAATATTCCACTGAGTTTAAAGGTAAGATGTATAACACTCCCCCACCCCAAAAAATATTAATTCTGACCAGCTTACCAGACAAAGAGGTGATTCTATAATTTGTTCTTTCACAACCCCACGGTATCTCTGCCAATTTATATAGCCACACAATCTAGCACATTCAGAAAATGCAGATATGACTATAGAAGTGCATAGCTTTTAGCCTATTGGCTGCTTTCATTCCCCCAGTCCCATTTCTGTGGTCTGTAGAGCACAATTAATATTGATATTAATCAGTGCAATGTTATTTGTATTTTATTTGTTTATTAAATGTATATAGCCAGCCATCTCACCAAGGGCAACTCTGGGTGGTACACGACAGTACACAAAACATAAAAATATAAAAACAGCAAATGCAAATATAAAAACCAAACTAATGAATATCATAAAAACCAAAAATACAAACTATAGCTGAATGGGAAATAGAAAAGGGCCTTAACAATGGAATCATCTAGGTAAGTCTCTGTTTCCATGGGAACCCCATTCCTAATAAGATAACCAGGCCTTCTAATGGAGCCAATCTAATTTTGGGGCAAGGATGTTCATAAGATGGGTGTCATAGAA
Source organism: Psammodynastes pulverulentus (assembly GCA_025802295.1). Classification (NCBI taxonomy): domain Eukaryota; kingdom Metazoa; phylum Chordata; class Lepidosauria; order Squamata; family Psammodynastidae; genus Psammodynastes; species Psammodynastes pulverulentus. Next base: position 22,454,113 of record JAOYMU010000010.1, read on the forward strand.
GAGAAAGCACATCTTCTGGGACACCTCAAATGTAGATTGCCTAGCAGATGATACCTGCAACGTTCCTTCTCGGCCAGATCGAATGGGATAAGCCAATGTAAGCAGGGAGAGATATCTTAGATAACTCTTTCCCATGCTGTGAAGGATTTTAAAGATTAAAATCAGCACCTTGAACTGGATCCAGAAGCCAACTAGCAACCAGTGCAGCTTGTGGAGAAGAGGCATAACATGAATATATAACTTCCCATGCCACTGCCTTCCTAATCATGACTGCCATCTGCTCATTGAGCAGGAATCTGGAATCTAGGAGGATCTCCAGGTTGTGCACTGGATGTGTCTGGGGTGATGCAGTGCTATCCAGCATCAAAGATGGCATAGTTTTGGAATCAGCTCCAAAAACTAAAGCCCCTCAGTCTTGCCAGGGTTCAGCTGAAGCCTGTTGTCTCCCATCCAGACCCTCACAGTCTCCAGGCACCCATGTTTAGTAAACAATGAAAGGGGAATTTTCCACATTTTCCCCCAAAAGAGGCAAAATAAAAACCTACTGCAACAATGCAACGGGTAACCCATTTATTTTATTTTTTTGCCTTTTATTCCTCCCAACTCAAAAACTCATTAAAAAGGCCCAGAATATTTGATGTTGTTTCGCCAGTACTGTAATTATGTCAACAACTTTTGTGACCCTTGTAGGCTCCTCAACATAAAATCCTTAGCAGTCTTAGGAATGCCAACTCCTGATTCAGAGTGTAAGTAGACCCTGAGAGCAAGGCTGTATAATTATCCCAATCCCATCCTGGGATCTTTAGATGCATTGAAACTACAGCTCCCCAAATTCCAATTTTTTGCTCTTTTTCCTTCTGTCTTGGATTCTGTTACTATACAGTGAGAGATTTGATACCCTTGCTGATTATCTCAAGGGGTTGCCAGTGGTGGGATTCAATTTTTTTTCTACCGATTCTGTGGGCATGGCTTGGTGGGCGTGGCATGGCTTGGGGGCGTGGCAGGGGAAGGATACTGTAAATACTACTTCTGGTTGTGACATGATCTTCAACCATCATAAGATCTGTATCAGTTACAGTGTTCAGTGGATCTTTTGCTAAGCTTTTCCTTTTGCTTCTCATTTGTCTTCCACTAATTTAATGAGAAAAAATAATAATAACCGAATCACACAACTACTGCAACAGATTCCATTTTTAAATCTGTCTGTCTCCACCTGCACCTCCCCCCCCAAAAAAAATCTCTGGTTACATGAATACCACAAGCAGCTAAGATATTGGAGAAATATTGCTGGAGATGCATCTTTTGTTTCAAAACAATGTGTTTCAGGAAAGCAAGCATGAGTTGCTCATTAGAAAACACTATATTCTGTAAAACCAGAGTTGTCTATTTCTTTTTACTGAAAAGAGAGGGTAAAAAAATACACTTTCATCCAAACAAAATGGACAGATATACTCTCATGATGTTATTAATTATTTGCTTATTTGATGTTTTGTTTAGTTTTCTCAGAAGTAGAATTGAAAAAAGCACAAGACACAACAAATGAAGGGTTTCAGTAGGCACAGTTTTAGTAGTTCTCATATCTCATATCATGTCTCCCTAATCTGATATTAATTCACAGATACTATGGAAGTGAGTAGGGTATGCAATTGTCTATGTAGGATAATTCCCTCCTGTGTAACAAAGATTGATTTATGACCCCTTACATGCAGGTTTTCTGAAGAAAGATTGAAAATGGTAGAAGCCCCTCAGAGTAATTCACTGCAAGATGGGCAGCAAGTAAATTCAATAGATGATAGATAGATAGATAGATAGATAGATAGATAGATAGATAGATAGATAGATATTTCCTGAAACAAGTCATATCATTTTAGAAAATAGGATAAAATTCTTTATAGCTGGTGATAAGCAGAAAATCCTAAAAACAAAGCCTTAAAGTATTGAGTTTGTCACTGGAACATCAAGGTAAAATTGCAAGTATAATTTATGTGTGTACAGGGAATAGATAACTGGTGGGTGTACTGCTTAAAAGCCACTTCTACTATTTCACCAATTGTAAGAAGGTCAAGCTGTAATAAAGCTGAAGGTGGAAAATATTAAGAAAAATGTTAACATCGTTTATGCCACACCATCTCCTCATCAAATGCATATGCTTGCTAGAATTTCTCTAAAGTCGCCCGACGCGTCGTCAAAAACAGTGGAGGCTCTCTCCCTCATGAGTAATTCTCTTTTTTAAAACAAATATTTGAAAAATTGTCTATCACTTCAAAAAGGTTTGTTTCAAGAAGTAGTGACTTTGTTACTCAATGGACATGGATAGTCTCTCAGTGACTACTTCTTTGAGTTCTCATAAACACATGTTTGTGTATTCAGTGATCGTATCAAGTCTCTTTGTCTCTGGCTTTTCCCCCCCACTTCTTTCAATTTCCCAAAGCATTAGGATCTTCTCCAGTAGCCTTGAATGACATGTCCAAAATATTTAAACTTCATTGTAGTGCTTCAAGTGAGCAGTTGGGTTTTACTTCCTCTAGTATTGAATCAACTTGTTCTTGCAGCCCAAGATATTCCCAACAGTTTTCTCCAGAAGCACAAAATGGCAATTTCTAGTTTCTGCTAAGGACAAAGTAGACAGCTTACCCAACATGGTGTCTTCCAGGTATATTAGCCTTCAGTTCTCATAATTGACCGGGGGATTAATCATGTTGGTCAGAGGATTAGAGGAAGTGGATCGATAAAGCTTGTGGTTTGGGAAGACTGCAGTAGACACCTCAGTTGCAGCTGTTGTTTAACACATGCTGTGTATTATGGTTGTATTTCCTTTGTTATTCTCTAGCTATTTTTTCCTCCTTATCTTTCATTCCTTAGCTTTTTTTTAATCTGAAAAAAAGGAAAGACATTGCAATTATAAGAGTTCAGCCTCTTCTAACAAACAAACCAGCACACAATTTGTTATGTATATAGACAAGGATATTGAGCCAATGAGCGAAGTCCGGGGAGGATGCCGCTCATTGGCTTGGCCACAAGGCGGGAAAGATAAAGCGCCATCAGTGGCTGAAAGATTGGACAGCACCGGGTATATAAACCGGCGCTGGCCGCGGCTTTGCCGCTTGTGTTTCCGAACCTGAATAAAGGCAAATTTTGCATCCAGCTCGTGCCCTGCCTCTTCCTAACACCCGACTTAACACTGGCGACGAGGATGGGATCCTAGGAGAGATCAAAGGACGACCACGAGGCGCAGCCATATTGGAAAAGCATCCAAGCCACCTCGCCAACGAGAATCCACCTCAATCTCAGGGAAGGCCACCGAACGACAAAATGACCCACTGACCAGCCACCGTTGCCTACAACCCGGCCAAGGAAAAGTGGCCATCGTATCTAGGCCGATTCGAGATGTACCTCGAGGCGAACGGGTTGCAAGGGTCAGCCAACAAGAAGAAGAGAGCCCTATTCCTGACCTACTGCAACTCCGAGCTCTATGAACTGGCTGAAGCCCTAATCGAAGATGATCTGGCCACCGTGGCCTGGACAGACCTGAGAGCGGCGCTGACTGCCTATTTCGACCCAGTCCCGTCCTTCATGGCCCACCGGCATGACTTCTATATCCGGACGCAGAGAGAGGACGAATCGGCCAACGATTACCTCGCGGCTCTCCGCCGGCTGGCCAAGGGCTGCCAATTCTCGAACACAGAAGAGATGATCCAGGATCGGATCATTCTAGGGATGAAGGATGGGGCCCTACAGAAGAGGCTCATCGCGAAGGGGGACGTCCCGTTCAAGGAGGCTATGGAAGAAGCCCGAACTGCAGAAGCATTGGACAACTCCGTGGCCAGAATCAAGGGAACGGGGAAAGTCCACGCCACCAGGAGCGAACGGGGGCGACCCAACTCTTCAGAAACTGAAGGCAGCGAGGAGGAAGAGAGAGAGATTCACAAGATGGCCGGGGGAAGAGCACAACCATCCAAGCCGCCCCAATCATGCAGGGGATGCGGTGGAAGGCACCTGAGGGTGAGCTGCCATTTCAAGGAGGCGACTTGCCGGCGCTGCAACAGGAAAGGACACATAGCGGAGGTCTGCCGAGCCGGACAACCAACCGAGAGTGAAGCGCCGCGACAAAGTGTCCCCCCCCCGCGACAACGGAAATCGTGGAAACCCAGCGGGTACCAACCGAGGCAGAGAGACAACGGCCGGGATGAGGACACCCACTTAACATCCGTGGGTTTCACCCAGACCCGAGTTTGAAGGGTTCTTGGCGGAAAGGGGGATCAGGCATGCACTCTCGGCACCCGCACACCCGCAGGCAAATGGACAGGCCGAAAGGATGGTCCGATTCACAAAAGAAACCCTTAAGAAAATGGGCCCAGGGGACTGCAAAACAAGATAGCTACCATGCTGCTTGCACAGCATATAACTCCCCATACGACAACAGGCCGGAGCCCAGCAGAGCTTCTCATGGGCCGCCGCTTAAAAACAACCCTAGATCGTTTACATCAAAATTACTGCAACGACCCACCCCCGGGATACGAAGGGGAGGCACGAAGCTTTACCGTAGGAGACCCAGTGTTCGCAAAGAACTTCACGGGAGGACCCGTGTGGGTCCCAGCCACGGTCAAGAGGACCGTCGGACCCAAGTTCTACAGGGTGGAGACCAGCGAAGGGCAGCTCTGGAGCCAGCACATAGACCAGCTCTGGAGGAGGGAGGATCAGGGACAACCCAACCAAGGCCAAAGTAGGGAGGCGCAACGAAACAGCGAAAATCCAGCCCTGAACAACAACGCAGACACACAAAACACACCCACACCCACAACAACACGCACACCCACTTACATACCCACTCTGTCACCAGAGGGATTCAAGCCCGGGGAGGACAGGCGGGGGCTTACCGTTAGACGGGGAGGTCCCACGGAGCACAACAGGGCCCTCGGGCTTGACGGACTCAACCGACGCCCGGAGAACCTTCCAGGAGGTTCCCCAGGGGGAGTCCGGAGCAACAGAGGGCCTGTCCGATCAGCTCAATGACGCAGGAACAACTGAACCGCGCAGGCCCAGTCGGACCCACCGTAGCCCCACCTACCTGCGAGACTACATAAGAAAAACGCCCGGGGATTGGGTATGCCCCAACCAATAGGGGAGGGGTGTTACGTATTAGGCCAGCCAATGAGCGATGCCCGTCAGGGACATCGCTCATTGGCTAATCTGAGCGGCAGGAAAATCATAGCCATGTCAGTGGCTGAAATGTTGGATAGCGCCGGGTATATAAACCGGCACTGGCTGCGGCTTTGCCGCTTGTGTTTCCGAACCTGAATAAAGGCAAGTTCTGCATCCAGCTCGTGCCCTGCCTCTTCCTACCACCCGACTTAACACTAATATTTGGAATAAACTCTCCTGCTAGAGCAAGGGGTTGGACTAGATGACCTCCCTTCCAACTCTGTTATACTATGAACTATCTTCAGGGGTCAAAAGCATCAACAGGAACAATTGAAGCCTCCCTTTTTTAAATACCTGCACGAGATACATGTAATACACATATAAAAAATAATGGATTTTGATTGCCCAAGTGCTGCTGTTGAACCCCTTCCTACAGATGCTTCTGCTCTGCCGTAATGTACTCATCATCAACAGAGAAAGTGGTTTTTCACTTGGCTCTGCCATACTAGAGGAGCTGTTTCTGACATTATCCCCTCTCCAAAAACCTTTCATTTTTCCCAGCATTTACTTTCTTACTGCCTTGAAGCAGCCATTACTCTGTGGATAATGCTTGTAAATGAAAAGAATACCAGCCTGCTAACAAAGTCAAGGCCTGCCACAAAAGGTTACCAGAGAGTGTGAGATCACAACTGGGATTAGAAAGCTTGGCAGAGGGAAATATGGTCTCTGTAGGCAGAGGAAAGTGCTTGTCATTTGCATTAGTGCCTGCTTCTAAGAAATCGTGCAAAGAAAATGAAAAAGGTCTGGCAACCACGAAGAAAATAAAAAAAAGTTTATGATTACTATATGCTAATGGAAAAGTTTTCTTGAAAGCTGTTTGGAAAAACCATATGGTAGAGAAGAAGAGGATGGCTGGCTATGCAACAGAGAAACAAATATAGTTCTTCCGGATTTCCCCGCCCCTCTCCAAATGTTATTTATTCCAAATGATGCTTGGCTGCAGCGAGATGTGTGTTTCAGAAAATGACTTCGTGCAAAACCTGATTTTTAATAGAATTCATTTTCTTTAAAGCCTGCTGCAAATGGTTGTTTTAAAAGAAGCATGCAGAGGCAAAATGTAGCCTTAGAGATTCGCCCTCTGTAATGCTTGGTCTTTAACTGCTGCTTTCTGTTACCACCCACTCAGTGCCGGAAGACTGCAAGATAATTCACCATGCATGACTCTTGCATCACTCTTATGGTGACAGTCAAGCCAAATATGTCAGCTAAATAAATCACTGACATATCAGGAAAGGATGTACTATAGTGGAAGAAAGAGATTTTAAAGCTTCATCCTATCACAGGCCCTGTTGAATCTTCTTCCTATGACCTTTTTTTGTAATTGGAGAAAGGACAAATGTGGAAAACAAAGGTCCACAATCTGAGGCCCAAAGACTTGGCTGGGCTCCCAGAACTCTTATTAAGAATGCTACCCCATTCTTATATTTTAATCTGGCAGAAGGAAAGCAATGAATTGCACAGGAAGGATGAATTAACTATGTTTAAGTACATGTGATATTTTTCATCTAAATATAATTCCCCCTTCATCCTGTTCATTTATTTGTCTTGCCTCATCAATTTTGGGGGATTGTGTTTCCCAGCCAGTCATTTGCAGCCCATAGGAAAGTCCTTGGATTGAAGGACTTGAGTGTGGGGTCCACTGGGAAACGCCACCACTGGTTTCAAATCTTTTTGTTCTGGATTACAGCCTTCTACTGCTGATTAGTGATTTACTTTTATAACCTATGTCATGAGGAAGAATTGTAGTTAATGATGCTGTTATATTGCTCACCGTCCCCTAGAATCAGACACAACAGGACAGGGGAAATCTTTACCTTTATAATCTGGGTTTATCATAAGGCTCTGCAGTACTTATAGTACCTGTCTGCATTTCCTCCCAAAAGCCACACCAGTAGCTGATCCACGATCCCATGAAATATGGTTCTGGTTTAAGGAATTGTAAACACATGTTACTTTTGTACCCGCCCTCCTCTGTTCTTTAAAGGATCTTTTTGACTTTGAATCCAAAGCACTGACACCCATACTCCTTATGATAAGCCAGCCATGCTGCTTTGGGGCAGTGGTGGGTTCCTACCGGTGTCACCACCAGTTTGCTGAGCATGCGTGTGAGCTGTGCATGTGCGCATGCCTACCACACACACCTACTGTGCATGCATGTGCCAATCAGTTGAGAGGACTCTTTGATCTTCTCAGCTGATTGTCGGAGTTTTTTTTAGCTACCGGTTTGGCTGAACCGGTAGCCATTTTTTGCTATTGGTTCACCTGAATGGCAGCTTTTTTTGCCACCAGTTTGCCTGAACGTGGCCGAACTAGTAGCATGCCACCTCTGCTTTGGGGGCTCTCTAATGTAAATCAAGAGTGAGTGGTGGAGGTAATGTCCTACAATTGTAGTGTGGTTGCATCTAAATTTATTGGAAAACATAATAGATTGAATTGTTTGGTGGCAACATAGAGGTCATTGGAAGATAAATAGTTGTCATGTGTGGCTCTTCAGATTGGGTAACAACCTCAAAATTTTTCCAAAATTTGGGGGGGGGACACCACACTAGAAGCCACTGGAAGCTTTTTTTCCTCTGCAAATTTGTATAACCAGTTCTTAGGGCTTCTGAAAATGTGAACCATCACTATTTTTTGGTAGAACAATACTAGACTATACAAAATAGTTTCACACATTTGTCCTGATTTTCTCACCATTCAGTTTATCAGAAGTGTTGTTAGGAAAGATGGAAGAAAGTTTTGCTCTGTTCTTTTACTTTATATAAATATACCATTGTATAAATCTTTATCATACCACGTGGCTTATCGTTTTAGAACTTAAAAGCCTTGAAGAGTATAATCGTTCTTCATCCAGGTAGAGGGAAGAAGGATTTCATCACTGATTCCACAAGCATCCTGATTTCTTTTTATGCACATATCTGAGCTCTACAGCATGAGTAATGAATGTCTCTCTTTTAATTCTTTTTGATTCCTGGAAACATTTAAAAAAACACTCTCTGCTTTACCGTCTTAGAATATTAACAAAAAATTACAAAGCAGCTTATTGAATACTATATCCATGTGGAACTGTTTCTATGCAACCTTTCCCTCGAATGCACATAATCCTGGAATGTATATATTAATAAGAATGTCATATTTCAATCAATCTATGGTGTTGTGATGTTTTTTTTAGGTAGGAAACGTAGAAAAGTTATATTTGAACTCTTTATTATCATATAACCATATGATTGGAAGTCTTTTTGAAGGTATTCTAGTCTAACTTCTTGCCCAGGGCAGGAATCCTCATACCATCCCAGACAGATGGCTGTTCAATATTTGAAAGTCTATAATCGTGCAGAGCCTACATTCACTTGAGACAGATTGTTCCATTGTTTAATAGCTGCTGTAAACAAGGTATTCATATAAAATGAAGATGACCTGGATGAAGACATGCCAGACATTACCTTACCTAAATCCTGAGAAACAATATAACATTCAGAAGTGGCCTGGGCAGATGCCTCTCTGATTCACTGGAGAATATCAAGAGGATAAGGTACAATATGGACTTGCAAGATTCTGTTATATACAGTACCATCTTTGTAAAAGTAATTAATCCACCTGTAAGTTCTGTCTGGTCTGCCTAGTGAGGCTAACAATAGCTCCTTATTTCAAGTTTTGATACCCTTCTGTAAAACTTCTACCATTGATACTTGTCCTATTCTGAGGGAGCACACACTCTTCTCTATAATAGTATTTTAAGTATTGAAAGAGTGCTATTATGTCTCCTCTGAGACTTCTCGTCTTTAGACTAAATATATCCACTTCCTTTAACCTTCATAAGATATAGACTTCAAATTCCTCACAACCTTTGTTTTTTCCTCTCTGCAGTCTTTTCAGCTCTTGATTGTTTTATATTATGGAAACCAGAGGTAGATAGGGTATTCCAGGAACAGTCCAACCAGCATAGAACAGATAAAAGTTTAATTTTCTATTATTCTGACACTATACTTCTGTTCATGCAGCTCAATATTGCATTGGCTCCTTTGGCAGCTGCACTGTTTAATCTGTGGCTCCTTAGGACACTGAGATACCTTCTGAGGCATATACCACCAATATAAATAGGTTTTCCTATTTAAGGCAGAATTTACATTTCTCATCATTGAATTGCATTCTGTTGGATGAAAACTATTCAAGATTAAAATTAAGAAAAAAGTTCAAGAGATCTTTTGAATTTTGAGTCTGTCTTCTGAGTGGTTAGCAATCCCTTCAAAGCTTTGTATCAAGTATTCCTTTTAGTTCCTCATTTGAGTCATTTATGGAGATGTTGAAGAGCTCTGGGCTTGGGACAGAATTCTGTTACCCCACAACACACACCCCTTTCTATTGACATACATTAAGGTCTGAATATGGTTGTCCAGCCACTGCAAATCTATTCAGATCTTTCATTTCACTTTTTTTTCATTTTATCAAGAAGGGAGCTACATTTAATCTTATCAAATATCTTACTGAAATCTAGGGCCACAGCTTTCCTTTGGTCACTAACTTGGAATAGAATATAGGAATAGAATACTTTTTTTGTCAGTTTGAATGTACACTAATCGGCCTACATTAAAATGAAATTATGTTGCATACAGCTCTCAAAGGGTCTCCACCTCTAATATAAACATAAACATGACAAGATAAACAAACAAACAAATACAAAATTATGCATGTAGCCACATATATTATATGAACGGAGAAACAACACAGTCTAGTTTGGATGTATACATGTACATGGCAAGAGAAACAAACCTTGCAAGTTTACCAGATGGGTGGCATAGGGAACGAAGCTGTTACAGAATCTGGAAGTCCTGCTAGAAAAACTTTGAAACCTCCTCCCAGAGGGGAGCAACAGAAACAGACAGTGAAGTGGGTGTGTGGGGTCTCTAACAATGCTTTGAGCTCTAAGCACACAGCTCTTATAAGTAGTATCCTGAATGACAGGAAGCAAGCTTCCTATAATCTTCTCAACTGTGCTCACCACTCTGTATGGATTTTCTATCAGAGGCACTGCTGCCACCAAACCAAACAGTGATGCAGTTTGTTAAAATGCTCTCAATTGTGCCTCTGTAAAAAGTGGCCAGGACAGGAGAAATATGTGCTGTCCTCATCCGATGCAGGAAATGCAGATGCTGGTTTGCACGTTTCACTAAGGATGAAGTGGGGAGTGTTGAATGCTGAACTAAAATCAATAAACATAATTCACACATGAGTATTCTTCTCCTCCAGGTGTGCCAAACTAAGATGAAGCACATAGGAAAGTGCATCATCTATAGAGTGGTTCTTCTGATAGGCAAACTGTAATGAGTCAAATGTAGGAGGAAGGCAAGAAATCATATAGTCCTTTACCAATCTCTCAAAACACTTCATCATAAGGAATTCAGTGCAATTGGATGGTAATCATTAAGATATGTGATGATATTTTGGGGGGTACTGGTATAATGATGGCAGTCTTAAAACATGATGGAACCATGGCCTGATGCAATGAGAGGTTGAAGATGTCTGTGAGACCAGTGGCCATCTGGTCAGCACACTCTTTAAGTACTTGCCCAGGGATATTATCAAGACCAGCAGCTTTCTGAGGATTGACTTTCCCCAGGACCTTCAAACAGCAGTTATAACAAACCTGAGTGCCTCCTCATCAGGGAGGGGAACAACCTTTCTTGATGGAACATTGCTTGTGGCCTCAAACCAACCAAAAAAGCTATTTAACTAAGCCACTTTGTCAAAAAAAAAAAAGAGAGGAATATTTGGCACAATCTTACTTTTAACAATAGCAATAGCACTTAGACTTATATATTGCTTCATAGTGCTTTACAGCTCTCTATAAACCATTTACAGAATCAGCATTTGCCCTCAACAATCTGGGTCCTCATTTTACTAATTTCAGAAGAATGGAAATCTGAGTCAACCTTGAGCTGCTCAGAATCGAACTCCTGGAGTGATCCATGAGATAGCCTGCAGTACATTCTAACCACTGCACCACCATGGCTCCAAGCAGACTTCTAGTAATCATTTCGCTCCTTTCTAAGTGATTGCAAAGCCACTATTTGATGATTGTTTTATCACAAGAATTTATATCAACCTGATTGGTCTATAGTTTGCTATCTATCTTTTCCTACTTTTTAAAGACTGTACCAATATTAGCTTTTGTCCCTGTAATTCTCGAATTCTTAAAGATTAATGTCAGTAGTTTTGAAATCATATCGTCATCCAGGATTGTCTTTGGTGAGTTGTGAGGCTATATAAATTTGATAGATAAATAAGTAAATAAATATCTGCCAATTTATTTTGCATTCTGCATGCAATGTGTCTACCTCCAGACAAAAAAAAATCATTCAAAGCAGCTAGATATTCTCTTACCAATTTCTTATGCATTTTACCTACATTTCTCTTTTTCTGCTGGAACACTTTTTATATAGATAAAAAGATGTTCTTTCAGGATTTTCTTCTGTGACATCCTTCCAGCTTTTCACTTTGGTTCATTGAAGTCAGCTCTCTTGTAATCTACAAATTTATCTTCATGAATTCCATTCCACTGGGTTTCAGTAATACCAAGTTATATATTTTCCCCATTCCCTACAGGGACTTCTGGATTTTCCTGTTTGTTTCCCACAATCTGCATATTGGTTGCCCAGGTATTTTTGCCAAGTTCTCTAGCAAACAGAAATTAATCTACTGCCCTATGAAAGTTATTGCTGTTGAAACTTCTGGGACTTTTCCTAGTCTATAGAATTGAAATATAGATACATAAACTTGGCATCAAACAAATGCTCCAACTTAAAAGAAGAAAGAAAGATTTTGTTTTCTATATACAGTTTTCCAGGGCTTTTTTTCGGCACCAAAAGGTGCCGGAACGCGCCCCCCCCCCCCCCGCGGG
>JAOYMU010000010.1:22605725-22618773 GCA_025802295.1 Psammodynastes pulverulentus
GGTTCCAGACAGATGAGCTGTATTCGAGAATTGGTCTAGCAAATGTTTTGTATGCTCTAGTTAGTAGATCAATATTATCAGAGAAAAAGCTACGCAGGATTAAATTACTAACTTAACAACTGTAGTGATTCACTTAACAACTATAGCAAGAACAATTATAAAGTGAGGCAAAACTCAGGGTTTTTTTTCACTTAGCAACAGAAATTTTGGGCTCAATTTTGGTCATAAATTGAGAATTACCTGTACTCTTTTGGAAACCAGAGATGGCTCATTATTACATGATGATACCAGTCTGCATTCTCCTTGTGCCCAACCAACAAATTCAGTCCAAGAATGGGAAACCCTATTATTCAACAATTTTATACCATTGATAATGTTGAATGTCTCTTCAGAAGATCACAGGGCCAATGATAGCCATTACTTATGAATTAGTATAGATCCATGATGTATTTCTTAGTTCTTCAAATATTTTTAAAAGGCAATCTGTGGGAGACATAATCACTGCCATTATAATGCAGAATTTCACTAAATATCTGAACATTTTCCCAGCTTGACTAATAATACATATCTTTGTGAGCTGCGCTAAAGTGCTCAGTATGATGGTGATGCTACTGAGAATCAGTTAACTAGGCACTCGGAAAAGAGCTACTTAACAGTACTTCACTGCCATTTCCCCTGTGAGTGAAGATGAGACTTTTGTGGAAATACACAGTGTAAGCAAAGACAAAGCAACAAGAACATTTAGGCTAGTATTTAGAGGTATGCATATATGCCAGTCAAATTTTACTTTTATTTCTTTCTCTCTTTCCCATCACTTACTTAAATAGACTAAACTTATTAATTTTTAGTGTATAATGTAAATTTGAAAATTACGTGCATGCAAATAGGTCTTTAGATGACATGCAATTCTGTGCAATATTCTTCATTATATTATTTTTGCTGCACAAATCAACTATTTTGTTTTGCTTTGTCCATCCGTTGTGTAATGGATGCCGTTCATTTCTTTCACAGCCACATGGGTTGGAGGCGGTTATATAAATGGAACAGCTGAAGCAGTGTACATTCCAGAGGTTGGACTTGCCTGGGCTCAGGCACCCATTGGATATTCACTTAGCCTAATTGTAGGTAAGCTAAAGATGGAAACAAATCAGAAGAAAAATATATTGTTAACTTGACTAAGATAAAGTTGAAGTCAATATACTATGAATATCTGTTCCTGTATTTCTCTTTCATTGTAAATGAATTTGGGGGGGGGGATGGGTGGACCAGCACTAGAGATGGTACCTTATCTGCAGAACCACGTTCATCTATTTTGTAACAAAATATTAAGTACAAAATTCTTGTGCTTAGTGGTTTTGTTGTGGCCAGTTTTTAAAAAAATGTGTGGGAAACTTAGAGAAGTACCCTTTTCTTATTTTCATCTCAATATTGTGTGGCATCAAGAATTAGTCACTGTTAGATTTAACTATTTACTAAACAAGTGAAAAGTGATGTGAATTAAGTCCTGCTGGTTTTTATGAATCATAAAATCAAAAACTTGGGACAATTTAGGCCATTGTCCAACTTCTTGTTCAGGGCAGGAGTACAAATTAAAGCATTTATGCATATGAGAATACAATATTTGCTTTAATATACTCAACCCAGTTTTGTAACAAATTACTTTTCACTGCTGATTTTTTTCCTCAGTTGGGATAACTGCCCTACTCTATTAGACTAACTAAAGGAGTTGCACACATTAAGTCTGTGTCCAAGTGATAATTTTTATTCTTTTACTGAAAGACCTAATGTGATTATAATATTCCACTAGTCACTGAACTATCAATCAGTAATAGGAACAAGTATAAGAACCTCAATTCCATTACTATATAGCCACTTTGACAATCATTGAGAAGAAAGACTTATTGGATTATTATATTGTGGAAAATTATTTAGATATCAGTTCTGTCTCTCATAGGCAGACTGATATCACTGATAAAACCAAACACTCTCCATTTTTGCATCTGGCTACTTGATCCAGAAAAATAATTAGAATCCAAACTTGTTTTTTAATGAATCTTTTAGGTGGCTTGTTTTTTGCAAAGCCCATGCGTTCCAAAGGGTATGTGACAATGTTGGATCCATTTCAGCAAATTTATGGAAAACGGATGGGAGGGCTTATCTTCATACCTGCCCTGATGGGAGAAATGTTCTGGGCAGCAGCAATCTTTTCTGCACTAGGTGAGGAATTTTGTAAACAAATTGATTGTATGAAATGGGTTTGAATAAGGATGAAATATGCAAATTGATAAAAATGTTCTTTTAAACAAATGCTTAAAAAGTTATCAAGCCTTTCCAAATTTAAAAGATAAAACTACAGTGTGGTAGGACTAATCAGAACACTGATAGTAAAATACTGTGTAGAAAAGCCAGGTGTTCTCTTTTTCTAGTAATATTTGAAGGGAGTAATCATAAGGATTTAGCTGTACAATTGGATTTAAAGTGATTTTGAGTGGGGATGGCACAATTCAAAATGTATTTTTAAACATTTAAAACATTTGGCCTATGTAGCGAATACCTTAATATTTGAAAGTCTAAGTATTATACTTGTGCATATATCATACATATATATGCTATTTAGTTGCAACATACAAGATTGTGCATGCTGAGCTTTTACATTATCACTGCAAACATGTATATCCATTTAAATGTGGATATTTTATAAACAAGCAATTTTATGAAGATGTAAAATTGAATAATTTTATTTATTTTATCTATTTAGATTGTATAAGATCATTCCACTAACAATTTATAACTCTGGGTGAACTACACCAGTAAAAATAAAACACAATAAAAGTAAAAAAAAACATACAGTAAAAAACACAATCAATTTAGAGACAAAGCTGGGTATTACAAAACACTTTCATAGCAGAATGGTTCATCTACTATCCTGCTATAATAATAGTGATAATATAACTTTATTTTCACTCAGGATGGCAACTATGCCTTTGAATATTTATTAAAACCAATATAAGGCACATGTCATAAAAAAGCAAAGGAAGCTGGAATGAACAAAACTTCAAGGGAAGACATTCCACCACCCAAAAGTCATATGGAGAAGGACTTTGCTCATATGCTAGATAAATAAGCTCCTGATTGCAAGATCATTTTCAGAAAAACCTATCTAAAGATGTGAATGAAGATTTTCAGTTATCCAGGTAGAGTTGTCTGTTGACTCAACTTCCAGGCCTATCTAAAAATTTAATACCCATCAGTTAAGTTCTTCATAAGACAGGAAGTCTCTAAGATGGCTATGTGTAGCTTTAAAGGCAAACCCCAACATGAAGCTCTAAAGAAAGCCACTTCCTACCTAGAATGTGCAATTTGAAATCCACAGCTGACAGATTATTTTCCCTGATATTTATTTACTTACTTATTTAATATGTTATACTGCTGACTATCAATGCCAATTTTTCAATCTAAAATAAACATAAAATTGAGAAGCTAAAAGTGGTTAAAATGCCACTTCAGCAAGCAAGTGACAATAATGACTGATATTACTGAGGATTTATATTATTAAAAGCTTACAAGAAAAAAATTGCTTTGAAGAATTTTTAAATAGCTAATAAAGATGTAAGTCACCTCCATTCTGCAGGAAATACAATCCAAAAATATGCAAAGGTTTGATCCTGAGCTGCTTCCTAAAGAATTTTAAAAGGATCTGTATAAACCTCCTTCTGAAAGGCTGCCCCATATAATAAAAAGACCACATTTTTAAGGCCATTATCTTTCAGAAATGGACTCAGCTGGCATACCAACAAAAGCTGATAAAAGGCACTCAGGGCTATTTCCTCAATCTGTGAAGATCAAGAATGGTTTTTCCAGAAGCTTGCCTTTAAACTGTGATGTGCTCTTTTTAAGAGAGTATAATCCCATTCTGAATATACACGTTTACCATGATTTTGGAAGTCTAGCCACTCATAGTGAGCACCTACATCCTGTCTGGATTTTATTTCAGTGTATTATCCCTCTTCCAGTTCATTACTGACTTCAGGCAGACATTGAAGGAAAGTATACAATTTCCTAAAATACCACAGAGAAATTCATTTGGGTTTTCAATACATCAGCATACTGCCCAGCAAAAAAAAAATCAGATAATCTTTCCCAACGTTTTCAAGTAGGAAAGAGAGAGTGGAGTCCTGAGCAAACTGATATAATAGTTCTTGTTTCAAGGAATAAATATCTACAAATCATCTGAAATACAGCTGAAAGATGGTAATGGAAAACCTGTTCAACCATGCCTTCTGTTCCCAAATCTCTCTAGTGATCTAGAAGAATTCCTTCAAATTCCTCTTCTAATAATCTAGGCTGAAATCAGTTAATTCATAGCACAAGAATCTAAGAACTCTGATTAACTGTATTTATTATGAAGTAGATTAAGGTCATAGCACAAGAATTCTAGTGATGACTTTCAAACAAAACATATATATATATATATATGTATGTGTATGCAAGTTTTGGTGTATTCAGGTCTTTTCCTGTGTAGGATTGAAAGTATCTTGGCGACGTCTTGATGAGGTCCCACTCATCATCTTCAGGCTGGTGCTTTCAGCTTTGTGTCTCTGCAAGCAAAGCACGATCGGAGCTGCCATCTCTCTATAAATACTGGTGGGGAGGTAATGGGCTGTGAGCTAACTTCCTGAGCTCCAGTACCTTGGCATACTGAGTGCTCGTTAGTCCTTTGTTCTGTAATGACCTGGGTAATGGGCTGTGTGGCAATGCCCTGTGCTCTGGTACTGTGGCCTCCAGGAGAAGAAAATGTTGAGAATCGCTGCTCTAGATCATTAGTTCCACTACTAAATTGCTGTTAATATTTTTTCTAACTTTCAATGGGATTCAACTTAGCTTACATTAAATTAACCCTTCAACTTAAACCCAAAGGAAAATATTGTTTGGAATTTTCTTGTAACGTCCTATCAGGAATTTAAAAAGTGGTATCATTTCCCTAAACATATACTCCGATCTTATTCTCTTAAAATTAAACATGTCTTGTTCCTTATGTGTTTTTATAGGGCTTATTTTTGGAATCTCCTATTGTCCTTGGTTTCGGTCTCCCTGAATTCTTCTTAAAGTGGGTGTTCCACAATAATTCACCATAGTTGAGGAAAGTACTTAAGATCTCAAAAGCAGTTTAATTATAAACTATTACTTCTTCTTCTATTTAAAAACTATAATTCTGTTGATGCAGCCTAAACTTCTGTTTACTTTTGGGGCAGCACTACACACTGACTCAATTGCAATCAGCATGAGGATTTTGAGGATCTTTTTCAAAAGAACTCCTACATTAGTAAATCAGGTATTCCCCATCCTAAAGCTGTGTATTTGGTTTTCATTTCCTAAATGAAGTACAGGTAGTCCTTGACTTACGACCACAATTGAGCCCCAAATTTCTGTTGTTAAGTTGTGTTAAATGAGTTTTGCTTCATTTTATGACATTTCTTGCCACAGTTGCTAAGTCTATCACTGCAATTGACAAGTTAGTAACCTGGTTGTTAAATGAATTTGGCTTCCGCATTGATTTTGCTTATTAGAAGGTTGCAAAAGGGGATCACATGATGCTTGGATGCTACAAGAGTCATAAATATGAACTTAGCTGCCAAGTATCTGAATTTTGATCACATGATTATGGAAATGCTGCAAAGTTTGTAACTGTGAAAAACAGTCAAAAGTCACTCTTTTCAGTGCTATGGCAAGTTTGAATGGTCACTAAATGAACTATTGTAAGTCGAGGACTTGCCTCTTTTTCTATTTTCTAAATTATCATTTTCTCTTCTAAATATTACCCTCATCTCCCCATTTTTGTCATCTTAAAAATCTGTAATCATAAACGTTCCATATATCCATTTGTTCTGAGTAGCATTTTAGGTATAATTTAATTTGGATTCCTATAGCCAATTGTCTAACTGGTCATTTTCAAATCTATGATGGTATGATCCAAGTCAGTAATACAAATATTCAGAATTCTAGTGCTGAAACACCCTATTCAACCTCTCTCTCCAGTTTGTAGAGGAGCTGTTGATGAACATTCTTTGAATATCATTTTCACATCACTTATGTAGTCATTGAAGTACATCATTTCGTTCATATTTATCAGCTTAACAACTCTTCTATCCACAGCTATTGTCTTCTATTAGATCAGAACTTCATTTATTAATAGCTGGAAGTTCCTTATAGTCTTTTTTTACTGAAAAGAAAAAGAAAGACAAAGTTGTGATTTCTGGGTTTGAAGATTAATAAATAGTTTATGGAAAGATGGGAATTATGTAACCTTAGATAGGGGGATGTTATATATGCATTTATAACTATTGTCAAAAATATTGTAAGCTGCTTCTTTATTATCTTTTCTATTTCTATTTTCTTTCTTACTTATTCATTATTTTTTCTTATTTTCTTTGTTTCTGTTCTATTATATTTCTCATGTTAATTTTTTTAAATAAAAATATATTTTAAAGAATTAGCCTGCTAGACTTGTTCCTGAATAATCATACAGTAACAGTTTCCACATTTTGAATATACTTACAGATCAGTGTTTTAATTGAATGTTCTTAATTTATCTATTTCTGTGAACACTGTCATATAGAAGTATAATATAATATATAGTGGCTGATCATCAGGGAAATACTACTTCAAATACTTTTGCATGTTTTCTTAACAGCCACCTGGACAGCCAGGGGTTGGACTAGAAAACTTCCAAGGTCACTTCCAACTCTGATATTCTATGTTCCAAGTCAGCAGTTAGACCTTGTTCTTAGAATTCTAGATAAGATTTGGATAGAAAATATTCAAGTGTTGGATTTCTACTTTATAACAATAATCTTAGATTACCTAGATAAATTGGCTTCAGATACTAACAAGTTAGAGTGATTTATACCAAAGTTTTGTAAGAAGGATAAATTCAAAAGATTACTGGCATTCATGAGACCTGAAAAAACAATCTTTCTACAGGCAATTATAACCCTTTCTTTTGAGAGACAAACTGTCACTTATTTATAATTTTTCACATGTGGGTAAATTGCATCAGTTGTACACTATAACCATATAATTGTTGGGACTGAGTGGAAATAGAGTTGCAGAACTGCATGAAAATACACTGTACAGATTTTGAAGTCCCCAAATATCTTTTGATTTTAGACTCCTGGCATGAAAAAGTGTGCTGTGCAAGGTCAAAATAATGCCTGAGGCTTTTCATTTGAATCTTAGCTTTCACACTCTGCAGTTTCCAATTTATCTGAGGCATTAATGTATTTTTGGCCCTTGGAGTTTTATCTCTCTATCTTATTCTTGATCAGAACTTTCTTGAACCATTCTGCAGTATCTTATTTCTTTTTATTGCAGTCTACCATTTTCAGGAAATTTCCTGAGCATATTATTTCCCAGTTTCTTGTGTTTATATTTCAAGAAAAGTATCAACTCTTAAGTATGAGAAATATTTGAGTCCAATCCACAATGAGTTCATAATACTGAGCATTTCTTTATCTTTTCAAGGAAAATAAAAAGCACTTTCTTAGTTACATATCTCTAAAACTGTTTGTGGCTATGCTAAAATAAATACAGTTATTTTACCTTGTGTTAGATCGGGTGGTAGGAAGAGGCAGGACACGAGTTGAACACTATAATAGTCTTTATTCAGCTCTGTAACACAAGCCGCAGGCTCAGGCTAGGGCTGGCTTATATAGCCAGTGCTGTCCTAGCCAGCAGCCACTGACGGCTCTTTATTTTTCCCGCCTTGCGAACTAACCAATGAGCGGCGTACTCTTCGGCGCCGCTCATTTGCATGTTATTCAACTAGATATATAACACCTTGTATAGAAAAAAATACTTTCAGGAATAAATAGGCTTAGTAAGCATTTAATGATTGCAACTAAGACATAAACAAATAAATTGTTCCATTTTAAAAAATACATCACAACCCTTTCTAATACAAGTATTTTAAGAAAATTAGTACTTCTCTCTTCAAAACCAGCACAAGAAATAGTAAAAACATAGAACCAATCGTATAATCACATCAAAATTCAGTGGATGACTGGAATTGAATTATGAAGCAATACCTATTTATTCATCCATTTGATTTGAATGCTGTCTGACTCCAATATGCCCTTTATGGAATCAGCTTAAGACACATTCTAGTCAGAGAGAAGTTCCCTGATGATGGGCTCCAACATAAGCCTGAATGCTTGGAATATCAAATCTCTGTTCCAGGTAACCGACCCAAATTGGAATTAACTTAAGACAAGTTTGAAGAAGGAATTGTTTGAGGCCCACTAATGGTCAAATCTAAAAGAGCCATGACTGAGCAATTGCATGGCAGTATTTAAAAAAGATTTCCACAATAAAGCTTATTTATGAGCAGGGTTTAATGTTTGACAAGTATCTTAATTCAGGTTGTTAAGAACATCAGATTTTTTTTAAAAAAAAGTCTTTATCATTTTACTAATGATGACAGAGAGGGATTGTTTAATGATATCCCAGACAAAAGCAAAGATAAGCAACGTTCATGCAGGTAGATCCAGAAGATTATAGATAATCTTTCACCTCAAATAAAGTTACCTAAGTTATTTCATATGCAAAATATGGATGGAAAAATGTTACAGATTAAAACTGTAATCTGGGGAAACTAATCATCCTGCTCAAACAGAATGATTTCATTATTTATGTGATGACATTTCATACACACAAGAAAATATTCTACAGTAATGGAATATTTTCACTGCAACATCAAGAAGCTGCTAGATTCCACCACCTGTTTTACATCTGAATAACTTGACCTCAACCTGTGGAGTTGTACATTAGTAGAGGAGCATATTGCTGGAACTAGCAGCCATCAGGGGTTGAAGTACAGTATAACAGCACCATCTAAGGGCCAAGACAACACTTGTTCTGTAAAACTGTCATTAATAGAAGAATCAAATCCTGCTGCCTCAATGATTAGGCACTCTCCTTTGCATTCCATTTTATACCATTTCTCTTTTTATATGACTTTGTGTATGATCATATATTAATTCATTAATATATGTATGACATTAATACAATTGAGAGAGTTCAGAGATATTTCACAAGAGTTCTCCACTCTTCTGCTCAAAACAAAATACCTTATACCACCAGACTTGAAATTTTGGGCTTAGACAACTTAAAACTACACTGTTTTTGGTCTGACCTAAGCGTAGTACATAAAATTATCTACTACAATGCCCTACCTGTCAATGACTACTTCGGCTTCAATCGCAACAATACACGAGCACACAATAGATTCAAACTCAAGGTAAACTGATCCAATCTTGATTGCAGGAAAAACAACTTCAGCAACAGACTTGTAAATACCTGGAATGCACTATCTGACTCTGTGGTCTCTTCCCATAACCTTCCCTTAACCTTAGATTGTCTACTGTTGACCTCACCCTATTTCTAAGAGGTCTGTAAGGGGCACGCATAAGCACACCAATGTGCCTACCGTCCCTGTCCTAATGTCTTGTACTTGTTTATACTTATATATTTATATGTTATGCTTATATCTGTACTTGTTTTTTCTCATATATGCTTGACAAATAAAATAAATACAAATACAGGTTTACTTACAGACAAAAATATATTCTTCCCAATTCAGGACAAAGTGAAATGCTATGTACATAGTATACTTAGACTTCAGCAAGGCATTTGACAAAGTAGACCACAACCTACTTCCAAGGGCTTGGAGATAAAAACATGTGAAGAATGGTTGCAAAAATTAGGTATGGCCAGTCTAGAGAAAATAAGGAGTAGGGGTGACATGATAGCAGTGTTCCAAAATTTGAGGGGATACCACAAAGACGAGGGGATCGATTAATTTTCCAAAGGACTAGAAGGCAAGACAAGAAACAATGGATAAACACTAATCAAGGAGAGAATCAACCTGGAACTAAGGACAAACTTCCTAACAGTGAAGACAATTAACCAGTGTAACAGCTTGCCTTCAGAAGTTGTAGGTGTTTCATCACTGGAGATTTTTAAGAAAACACTGGACAGCCATCTATCTAAAATGTAGGCAGTAGGTTGGACTAGACAACATGCAAGGTTCCTTCCAGCTCTATTCTGATTATTGATTACAATGTTTCAACCAATTTTGTTAATTTTGTTGTGTACCCCACCCCGAGTCCCTTGGGGGAGAGGGAGCGGGTTATAAATCTGAATAAATTCAAATTAAATTCAAATTCAATTAAAGAACTCCATAAAATTGGCATCATAGATTTATAGACATTACAAGTCTAGTAAAGTTATGTTACATTGTGAGACATTGTTACCCAATAGAAACTAAAGAGGGGGGGGGTTGGGTTTTTTTTGGAGAGTTCTGAATTTACAATAAATATATTGAATTAATCAAATGCTTTTCTGAGTAAACCCCAGACACAAAGTATTTTAATTTTATACATTATTATCAAGTTTTCCCTTACTTAAAACGAATCTCACACACCATTATTTCAGAGCTGGGCTAGTCTAAAAAGGGGGAAATATATTTCATTTAGAATTTGTTGATCTTAGGATTCCACTTTTTGCTTCTCAAGTTCTGTTGCTGTGGCTTAAGGGCTCTGTACAGTTTTTCCAACTAAACTTAATATTCCATAACCATCTTTCGCCATCATCACATGGAGGAAATTCTTATATTACATGATACTAATAAACTTCAGAAAATAGCTGAAAATGTGAATAATTTCTATTGCAAAATTGATTTAACAGAAAAAAGTAAACAAAAATAGCCTGAACAGGTCTCTCTTGATTCCATGCTGATTTACACTGTTCATTAGGTGTGTGAATCGTGGAAAAAAATAATTTTAGATTGTTATTAATATTACAATTTCTGTTCTGTAATGGGATTTAGGTCAATTGTGTTTCATCAAAACCAATTGTGTTTTCACAATTGAGACCAAGTATATAATCTCTCTGTGTTTGCATTTATAATAAGGCGAACGAAGGCATTATTTTCTTCCTAAAATGGCATCATAGAGCTTTCCAGATTTCTTAATTTCGATCTCCTTGAAACCACTTGCTGTGAGGAGCTTGTTATATTCTGCAGGTGACCGTTCTTTTCCTTCAGTGTGAACGAGCATATTTAGCGAATAGAGTTGGCTTTCCAATGGGCCACGTTTATCCTCATTCAGAAGAGTTTCAATTAGTAAAACACCACCACCTAATTGGAATATTTAAAAAAAAATCATGTCCAGTATTATCTCCCCTCATTAAAGGCTTATAACTGTTTGGGACAAATCTTCTGCAACAGTTTATCCTGCACGTGAACATATTTAAGAACTGGGAAATACCATACACGAAACAGTGTCATAGAAATATTTTTGACACACTCAAATGTGCATAAAAAATACAATGTATAACTGCATAATACACAATCAGGCTATTATGTACATACCAGTTTTGCAAGACTTTTGCACTTTTGTGAGAAGTTGTACACAATTCTCATCTGACCAGTCATGGAGGATTCTTGCTAAAATATACAGTTCAGCTTCCGGAAGAGGATCTTTAAAAAAATCCCCTGTTAGAAAAATTGAAGGAAAAAAATTCATTAGTGAATATTGATTTGCAGGATGAAGGCCTCTTCTGCTTGGTTCCAACCCATACAATCTGGAGCTTTCTTTTGCCAATTGGGCCCATAATACTTGCTGATGTCATTGATCCATCTTGTTTTAGGTCTCTTTCGTGGACACTTTTTATCAAGTGGGGATCCACTCTTGACTGCTTTGGTGCACACACATACATGCATAGATAGATAGATAGATAGATAGATAGATAGATAGATAGATGGATGGATGGATGGATGGATGGATGGATGGATGGATGATAGATAGATAGATAGATACAGACAGACAGACAGACAGATATAGATATAGATATATACCCTTTCACACACACACACACACACACACACACACACACACACACACATGCTAGAATGTAACTAATTGGAACATCTGTCTTGCTTATCTGAAATAAGAGTTTTCTCTGTGGAAGAAGTGTCGAGCTAAAGCAAAATCTCTGTGATTCCCAAGGTTGAATTATCTCTATTTGGCTTTAGAAGTGAATGCCTATTGTTTAAATTTTAATGTTCAGAAAGAATAATGGTAATTATTAAATACTTATGTATTCAGATCATTCAATAAATTCAAATACATTTACTGAATTAAGGTGAAATTGAGACTAAGAAAGTAAAAGGTTCACTTTTTAAAGTACTTTCTAGAGCACCAAGGAACCTTGAATTCTAATGTACGATGGCATGAGATAATAACCTTGGGAAACAAGGGAAAGACACGTTGCCTAAGCAACAGTTTTCCTCCTGTCTCCCAAAGTCATTCCTGCACTATCATAAAACATCACATTCAATATATGTGACTGAAGGAAAGGCTCTTCCCTGAGTTCCGTCTCCATTGAGGAAATACCTCATTTTGTTTCTCTGCAGAGAAAGGAAATATTTTGTACTCCCTGGAAGTAAAGAGAATGGACAAAGTGTCAATTTTCTGAACCTAGAAAGGAAATAAGTTACTTTCAGGTTTCCTTCATGGCCCTGTATTAGGGGCAGAAGGGAATAAGAGGCAGTCATTTCCACCTATGGCACCGATCCCTGACCTATGGCCATCAGACCAGTTTAGAAAGCAATGCATTCATAAATCTCCTGACCTTATTCTATAGAGAAGAAAGAATTTTATAAGAAATGCCTTTCCTCTTTCTCCAAAATATATACACCAACCTTCATAAAAATTGATCCGATGTTTCTCTAGAGGTACAAAATGCTTATTGGCTGTATGAATTACTTTGGGAAGGTCAAAAATAGTGACTGTGCAATCTGGATATACTGAAACACATTCCTGGGCCAAAGCCCCAGCACCTCCTTTTGAATGAAATAAAATAAAAGATATTTTCAACCATACATAAGAAACATTTGTCTCTTATTATATATGTGATAGGATATATATTGTTAGGATTAAATTAAAGAT
This sequence comes from Psammodynastes pulverulentus, assembly GCA_025802295.1. Classification (NCBI taxonomy): domain Eukaryota; kingdom Metazoa; phylum Chordata; class Lepidosauria; order Squamata; family Psammodynastidae; genus Psammodynastes; species Psammodynastes pulverulentus. Next base: position 22,618,733 of record JAOYMU010000010.1, read on the forward strand.
GAAGTTTGTTATGATGATAGTGGAGAATATTCAACGTGTCA
>JAOYMU010000010.1:22762976-22779737 GCA_025802295.1 Psammodynastes pulverulentus
CTTTGATTGTTACCCGCCCCGAGTCCCTTGGGGAGAGGGGCGGGCTAGAAATCTAAGATAAATAAAATAAATAAAAATGTGCCGCCCGGTGCGGACCGCCCCCACTAAGTACGCCACTGTAGTTGTCCCAAAAATGCTTTTCAAGAGACAACTGGAGTTTCTAGTTTTTCTTTGAAGATGCTTCGCTTCTCATCCAAGAAGCTTCTTCAGCTCTTCATTTCTTTTCCAATATTTTTAATTTACTCTACAGATTTGCTCTATAACAGTGATAGCTAACCTTTTCAGCACCAGATCCCCAAAATGACTCCCCTATGTGTGTGCGACCTCCCGCCCCCTTGCATGCACACACAATCTCTGCACACCCCCATGCATGTGCGCGTGACCCAACATGTGCACCCCACCCCACTCCGTGCATGCGCCCCACCCCTGCACATGCGCATGCTCCCCATGCATGCACCCCACCTCTGTGCATGCGCCCCACCTCCATGCATGCTCCCCACCTCTGCCGACCCTGTACATGCGCCCTGCCCCCACGCATGCATGCATGACCCAGCTCTATAGGAATTTGATGCTAATCACAATGGTATTCTACCTTTGTGAGAAACGAAATGTCTTCAAAGGAAAACCAGAAAATCCAGTTGCCTCTTGAAAAGCACCTTTGGAACAATCACATTATAGATATTGTTTTGCTTATTAATGAAAAGAAATATTGTAAAAACTAATTTTTTAATTTCAAACCTTGCTTCCATTTCCTTGTGTCTATGAAATGTTTTTTAAAAATTGAATTATGCAAAGAAAACAAACTGCTATTGAATTTTAGAATATGAGGTTAAAACTTGATATTACAATAAAAAAATTAATAACTGCCCTATTTTTGCCCTTTATGCAAGAAAAGATGATGTATTGTTACTTTGACTTATCAGAGTCGTTCTGAACTTTAATAAGATCTAATATGATCTAAGATTAGTGCATTCTGGACAATTTGTTAAAAATTACTACAATTCCCACTGGGACCAAGGGTTTTCTGTTTTTCTCCCAATTGATTGGACAAAAAGTAAACTCAGTATTCATCTCTAAAAACAACCAATACACAAATAATTAAATTGTAGATTAAGAATATCTTCCATCTTCCAGGTTTAAACTACAAATTTTCCTAATTTTACAGCACATATTCATATATTCCAAGGAATGCCATACAAACAAGGAATGACACTTCACTACTGTGGCTGTGGAGAACAATTTTTATTTTTTTTAAAACTCAGAGTAGAAGACTGGATTATTTCCAAAATTTAGAAGTCTGATACCTAAGGGGCTTGATGGTTACTTTTTATACAGTATATGCTTTTCTTGGATTAAACTTGGTTCCTTTTGTATAAAGAGCATAATATTTGCTTTTCTAAATGAAGAAAATAACTGATCTTGACCACTTAATTTTAAAACCGTTTGTTCATTCCTAACTTTCTTAGCTTAGTTTCCAATGAAATTTCTTGTGGTGTGACCTTTTATATTAGTGTCTGCCTATTTTTATTTATAAAAAAACCTTTCTGATGAAAAATGAAATTTTGCCCAACTATCAATTTTGTTCATGTATCTCTTCATATTTAGAGTTCCTGGAAATTTTTCAACTGTATTTTCCATTTTGGATCAAATCTGAATAGTAATATCAAATCTAGACAGAATGTGATGATGAATGACAATTTATTAGATGATAACACTTACATTCATGATTGTATTCCTGCGTTCATCCTTGAAAATAAAGGGGAAAAATAAAATAGTTACTAGTATTGATAACTTTGTCCTTTTCTAAACTGGTATACATTTCCCACAGTCAGTTGTTTATAATAATTATAATAATGGTCAAACAGTATAGCGAGAAGAAGGGATTGGGAAGGAAAAGTATTTATTTACTTTCCCTTTAAACACTTTTATTTATGTTATATAACAGGCAACATTTCTTTGGAGACATTCCTACATTTAATTTCTGAACCAATTATCATCTCTTGCAGCCCATCTGGTGCTATGCTTGCTGAATGAATTATGTCCTCATTTCTTACAAATATTGTACTGGTAATCTTTGACTTACAACAGTTCATTTAGTGATCGTTCAAAGTTGCAACACCACTGAAAAAAGTGACTTATGACTATTTTTAATACTTACGACCATTGCAGTATCCCATGGTCACATGATCAAAATGCAAACACTCAAAACATTAGCAAATACTCAAAGAAGGTAACACAATATAAACACGAAAGCTAAATAGATGGATTTCAATATTAAAATTAGAGTGAAATGAATCAAACCAGGTGAAAAAGATACACTCTGACAGAGTTTCTATGCATCCATAGAAAACACTTCAACACACAAAACATTTCTGTCAGAATCCCAGCAAAGCAAAGTTGTGATGTCTGCAGATGTACACATACAAGCATAACTTAGCAAACCCTCTTCACATGTTGTGAAACATTGCTTCCAGTTGCTTTTCATAGCCTAGTTGTGCAAGCCTCCTTGTACTAATCAGTATAAGAGAGTGATTAATATTCCCAACTTATCTTGGCAATTGATTTAGTCTATTGTATAGTTGAGAGTGCCTGGGGTGGGTAGAAAAACCTACCTATTATTGCCTAGAGTAGTGGTTCTCAACCTTTTCTTCACCATGGACCACCTTTAAATAACTTTTGTGGCCACAGACCATGACCACGGACCCCCAAGACTTAAGATTTAAAGCATAACATTTCTTCAAGCCTTCCTGGACTCCCTATGATGATATAGTGGATCCCCAGGGATCCACAGACCACATGTTGAGAACCTGTCCTAGGGTATTTGGGACAATAAGAGTCCCTTCATCCAAGTATTTCTGGGATTTTTATCCTGTCTGATTCCTGTAAAGGTATGTATGAAACCATGAAATAGCACTCCTATATTCTTTAAATCAATGACAATCTGGCAATCATTTCAAAATTTGAAATATTTGTTTTCCTATAGATGTCATTTTTAAGTCTAAAAATTGACATTAGGCTGGCAAGGAAATTTTTGAATTGTTGATTCTTACCTTTATTTGGAACTCAAAGCATTCACTTCCAACTTTACGAGAGCTGGGAGGAGGTTCCCACTGGACACTATAATATAATGGTGATCTATAATCCACAGTAATATTTTGGGGAGGTTGAAACTGTTCTGAAATGAAATATCTAGCATTATAAGTAACAGTTGAAGACTTAGGAAATCGTGTACTTATGGACAAATATAAGCAATGAAATACTTTAAGAAAAGATGAGATAAACAAAATGAACACAATTTCTTTAGCTCAAATTTGGTAGATGTATTTGGTTTTCTTTTTTCATTTTTAGTTCTTTCAGCCTCTAGATCATGGTTGTCAAACTTGCGGTATCACATTGCCATCACGTGACGTATCATGATGTTTTTTACCTTTGTGGAGCTGGGTTGGGCGTGACCTGCATGTGACACATCCAGCTCATGTGCCGTCAGTTTGACACCCCTGCCCTAGATCAGTGAACATTAATATTGAAAAATGAAAACCTTGTTCTTCTCACTTATTGCAAGTCAGAAGATGAATTACCCCATATGTTTTCATCATAAAAAGATGCAATGTTAGACCTTTACAGAAGGAAAGTTCCTTATAACCCAGCTACCGGTGCCATTCATTCGGGGCATATCATACTTGACCATCTTCATATTTCAATATGCTTCTGGTATAACATGCTTCTATTATTATTAGATTCTCCCTTTTTTCTCACCTTTGTTATGAAGTCGGAAATCATCAACATACGGCTCAATTGGAGATACTATACTTGATCCATTTACTGTAATATTCACACGATATGAATTTGCTATCACATCAGGGAAGTAGCAACCGATGTGTCTTCCAAGTGGGTTACTTACGTAATGTGGACACTCATTATCTGTAGCCCTGTTTATACCAAAAGAATGTTATTTAAAAGCCAACCAAACACAATATATTTTCAAAAAGATTTTTTTAGTTTATTAAATGAAAATGCATTACTTGTGATACGCTAAGTACATAAAGTACTGGGTGTCTGGAGGAGCATTTTTACCAGCATTCCAAGTACAATTCATAGTAGAATTCTTAAATGCATATGAGCGAACAATACAGTCAAAATTTTCAACAGATGTTCCATTCATACCTATAAATAGGTAAAAATTAAAAAGTTAAATATTCAAGGCATTGTGTTATCTTATATATGGATCAATATAAGCTTCAAACCTTTCAGTGAACTCCATAAAAATCTGGCATTTTTTTATTTGTCTCTTTTGATTGATTGAAGCTGAAATTTCAAATTTGATTTCTTACAAGTATTTTATGACTCGGAGTAATAGAATATCTGAATTTTGATTTTTTTTAAAAAATGGGAATAATTAGAACAGGAAAATCAACTTGATTTTCTGGCTGTTGTTGGATATCAAGCATATTCTATTCCTAGGCAACTTTTGCCAATGCTTTATTCATCTTCTGTGCAATGACTAAATCATGGCAGAAATTATGCCATGTCAATAAGCCAACAATTGAGTTATATATATTTAAACAGTAAACAACAGTACATGGAGTTTATATGAAGAAATCCTGGAATTAAGAATATTGCAAGAGATAGCAAATGCATGCAAAGATAGTTCCCAATTTAGGTGGACACTTTCTTGAACAGGTTAAGATCTTTAAATGTCTAGGGTTTTCAAGCTTCAACAAGTAGAAATGCCCACCTGGATTAGATATCCTGCAATGCACAGAGATTTGCAACAACTATTCAAACTTTTTTTCTAGAGAAGCTCTATTAATCTGCAATTGAGTTGTTTGCCGTTAAAGCCCAAACACAACTGTTATACAGAGCCAAATTAAGGCTATGATAAACTTAGAAAGAATTCCAACCAAATGTTTATGAAGAACCTTAAACCACAGTGCTTTCATGGGAAGCAGGAGTTGGTAAAGTTGAATCTAGTCTCTGAATAAATATCTTTACCTACTGGCTAAAAGCTTTATTTACTGACTGCCCCAGGAACTGTTGATACAATTCTACAGAGGCATTATTGAGTCTGTCATTTGCATTTCTATAACTGTCTGGTTTAGTACAGCAACCAAATAGGACAGTTACAGACTTCAACAGATAGTTAGGACTGCAGAAAAAACAATTGCAATCAGCCCACCTTCCATTGAGAACTTGTATACTGCACAGGTCAGAAAGAGGACTGAGAAAATATCTATAGACCTCTCACATCCTGGACATAAACTGTTTCAACTTCTCCCCTCAGGAGAATTGTATGTCATAATAACTGAATACAAAAGCAGTTTCTTCCTCTCGTGCCATCACTCTGCTGAACACTATCTTATATCAAAGGATATTTACTCAGGTAGTATGGCTGTATTACTATTATCCTTCTCATCTTTTCTACTACCTTATCCTATTGGTATTTTAAAATTATATTACTTTATTGTTTGCATGTACACTGAGAATTTATGCACCAGAGACAAATTCTTTGTGTGTTCAATCACACTTGGCCAATAAAACGTTCTGTTCTATTCTGTTCTGAAACTACAGCAGAATTCTAGTGAATTGATCCATCTAATATTGTCAGACAACTTCAAACCTATTGGATCAGTTCACTAGAATTCTGATGTAGTTTTAGAACAGAACAGAACAGAATAGAAACTGGGACAGTACAACTTTTTCAGGGATGCCATCTTAACTTTAGGGATTGATCAAACCAGATTAATATTAAAGGAAAGGATTTTAGATATAGAAGGCCAAACAGAAATCACTGCTTTTTCTCATAATATAATAACCACATTCTAATGCCTAAACCAGTTTCACATTTACATCATAACACAATTCCCCAAATTCAGTAGAGCCTCATCTATGGTGTGATTTAATATTCTTCCCATAGCTGTTTGGAAGGGAAATATAGGGAAACCTCATATGAAACTTGACACTACCCCTCTGCCATGAGTGCCATAGAAACTATATCTCATGTTCTTCTGTGTTGTCATTTCTACAGGGATATTTGCTAACATTACTCTTTTTAAGATTTCTATGGCACTCAGGTAATTTTTATTTGCATTATTTGTTAGGCAATCAGGACAACTCAACTCCTCTAAAAATAGCAAAAAATTGCTACATTATGTGTAAGCTTCACTCAAAAAATGCTTGCCAACAGTTTTGATGTTAGGGGTTAACTTTTGGGGGGTGTTGGTCAATTACTAAAATAAGGGTTCTGTCTGTTCTACTAATTAAAATTTTGTCTTTAATTTATTTATTTAATTCTTTCATTAATTTATTGTTGTCATTGCAAATGTAGCGCATGAAAGCTGAGCTTTCAGTTCCAAGTAGCGATAAAACATGGGCAGAAAGTTGAAACTTGGTTCCTGTGTTAGATTCTTGATTTAAGTTGGACCTCTTCACATCTAAGTATGTAACCACCCTAAAAGTTCAGGATGGATGCCATTCCTTGGGATTGTTTTTAATAATGAAAATTTATGAAGAAATTGAAATATAGGGAGAATCTTATATGACCTTCTAAAAATAACTTCAGTTTTAGATACATCAAAGAAAATGTAGTGGTCCTGGACTTTCTTTAGCTATAAATCCGTTCATATCTGCTATTTAATTGTATTAAACTTGTATGAATGATGATAAACTCCATCCCATATTCACTAAGAGCCAGCCATTTCTGACACAATTAATATTAGAGATAGCTGAAGCATGGCTGGAGCAACCAAAGCACAAAATCCTAAAGACAGCAGTCCTTATACCATCCAGTACAGACATGGTGCAGAGAGAAACAATAATACTGTATTATCAGGTCGTCATAGCTCCTGATATTACTGGCTCAGAAAAATGATTAGTCCATTGGACTAAAATTTACATTTAATTATTGCTTGAAAGAAAACTTTTCTAAAATGACACATTGTTGGTACTAGCTAAATTGTACAGAGGGATTTCTAACAAGTCCTGGAAATGTAGTCAAAATCCAGGTTGATTTAATCATATGTGATGGTCTTGCAAATATGTGAAACATGCAAGATAAACAAAACAAAGAAAATGCAGAAAATATTTAAAATACAAATATTAATGAAACCCGAAGCTTTTCTTTTTGGTATGATGGACAAGCCAATTGAAAAACAATTTGGGGTATTATTCTTCACATGGTGATGACTGCAAGGATTGTACTTGCAAAACTTTGGAAAGAAAAAGGAATGCCAACTATTGAAGAATAGATTTTGAAATTGACTGAATTAGTAGAGATGGTAAAATTAACTGCTTTGATTAGAGATAATGGACTAGACAGCTTTATAAGAGACTTGAAAACGTTTATGGATTTTCTATGTGCTAAATACGACTGATGGTTAACAGAGGAATTTGAGGATTAATATAATGTTTAGCTTAACCTCTCTCTCTCCCTCTCTCTCTCTCTCTCTCTCTCTCTCTCTCTCTCTCTCTCTCTCTCTCACACACACACACACACACACACACACACACGTATATATTATACACATACACACACGCACATGCACACACACATATGTGCACCCAGCTAGGGTGGATCCTACATGTGAAATGTTCAATTTATTTGATCAATTTTTCCTCATTTTTGTACACTATTTTTTTCTTTTTTGTTGTTGCTAGTGTTGAATGTTTGCTTTTGTTCTGTTCATTTTTCTGTTTTATATTTTACTTTTTATGCTAAAACAATAAATAATATTAAAAAAGAAAAATGATTAGCTATTTCTCCTCTTTTTTAGAATAACATTGCAATGTAAAATAACTTGAAAATCATCTTGAAAGAACATATTTACCTTTTGTGACCTGTAATGTAGAGCAGAACACAATGAGCCAGCTCATTTGAATAAATCCTACAATGGTTACCATTTTATTTTCTGTATATGCAGGAAAGAATTCTAGAATGGAAGAAATTAGCTGTTTATTTGTAAAAAGTTTCAAAGTCTATACATTATTTAATTATTTTGTTAAATATTGCATAAAACATGCAATGTTTTAAATCAGTCCAAATGGAGTTTTCTATGGTGGACAACAGGTCGTAGTACTTTTTAAGGCATTAGATAATGAAACATAGTTTTAATTATACCAGCAGCTCAAAAAATATATGACTCCCTATTTTATAATGTGACAAAATGTGATGTACTACCGGTATTTTCAAATGATTTTTTTTTCATAAAAGAACAAAATAAAGCTTTGATAATAGCTGACTCGAAGAACTGCTACTTTTGATTTCTGGACTTTTAATGTTGCATGTCTTTAAAAAAAATAAAATGGGGAGAAAGAAGGAATTGGAAAAGGCTAGCAAGAGATTGAATTCAGCAATAGAAGCTGACCTGCAATATTTTTGTGTTTACTTATAAAGCTTCCAGTTGGGTAAAAAGTCTGTTGTCCTATTTAGTTTTTCTCTTTACTTTCAATTCTTTTTTATACTTTCTGAATCATCTAGTTTTAAAATCTGCTGCGTTCTTTCTCCATATCAGTTAAATGAGATTTATTAGCAGCTGAATAAAGCTAGGGGGATCTTTCAAACAGTTGTCATTTAGTAACCTTCTACATTTCTAAAAGTACAATTCCCTGATCTATGTAGGATAGTCAGATAAATGCTAGCACAATTTACTTTCTGAGACTAAAACCCAAATTACAGAAATTCTGTAAGAAATTTTTTTTATATCTCGACCTCATATTTCCATACGAAAAAAGAGGGTATCCTTAGCTGCATAATTCTTCAAATAGGTATGGTGTCTTACAATTTTGTTGTTACTTGCAAAGTCAAATCCGACCCATCGTGACCCCATGGACAACACTCCTCCAGGCTTTCCTGTCCTCTACCACTTTCTGGAGTCCATTTAAGCTCATGTCTACTGCTTCAGTGACTCCATCGAGCCACCTCATTCTCTGTCATCCCTTTTTTCTATTGCCTTAATCTTTCCCAGCATTAGGCTCTTCTTCAATGAGTCCTTCCTTCTCATTAAGTGGCCAAAGTATTTGACTTTCATCTTCAGGATCTGGCCTTCTAAAGAGCAGTCAGGGTTGACCTCATCTAGGACTGACTGGTTTGATTGCCTTGCAGGCCAAGGGACTCGCAGGAGTCTTCTCCAGCACCCTAGTTCAAAGGCATCAATTCTTTGGCACTCAGCCTTTGTTATGATCCAACTTTCACAGCCATACATTGCAACTGGGAAAACCATAGCCTTGACTATACATACTTTTGTTGGCAGGGTGATATATATATAGTCTTACAATAATATCCAGTAAATATTTGAATCAGTCTCAAGGGCTGAATAAGTCTCTACATTCACTATGAGCTATTCACAAGTATATGATTATAGGATTGCAAAATTAAACCATAGTTTGTTCAAATAGTTTACTTCCAAGCAAAAATGCATGGGATTTTACATGAGTAGTGACAGCAAAGGATATCTTAATAGAATACATACTTCAAATCCCTTGCATTATTTTAAAATATTTTGCAACATACACACAGTATAAACATATTCTTAAATAACACAACTGCAGAAATTCAGGAACTCTTTAGAGTCATTCCATTTCTTAATTCTGATGAATATAATAAATAATTATAATATGTCTAATAAGAAATGGAAAAATGTTCTAGTTACCATCTAATATTTGAAAATAACTATACTAAGGCAACAGTCAAATGATGCACATAATTTACTGTTATGGTTTCTTTTGAATAAAGTACATATAAATAATAAAGTTTAGATCCAGTCACATACGTGCAGTCAAGGAGAAGGTAACATTTATAATATGATAGCCTTTGAAGTAAAGAGAAAAGACAGGGGAGTCTGTCTGTTTAAGGGAGAACAGTTTTTCAACTGATAGAGAAAAGAATATCAGAGCCATTTAAGGCTGACAGAAAGATAGAAATATGCGCATAATATAATAGGCATTTTGGGAGGTCTAGAAATCTCAGATTACTTTAGATGATAAGGGAATGAGAACTCTAGGTGGTTGAGGTACAATAGCTGTCAATTATCGTACTAATGAAAGGTGTATTAGGTAAAGCTTTAGGCCATGAAGACAATCTAACCATTAGGCTTAGAGTTACGCAATAAGTTTTGGTGAAAAGTTACTTGTGATATCTACTTATCTGTTGTAATCTAATTATCTTCTGGATTGGAGAGTTTTACATACCTTATTATCTTATCAGGCCTCAAGGAAAATGTTGAGGGAAATTGTAAGAACACAGTTGTAGAGAATACAGATTCTTATTCTCAGAATCAATCTTACGTCAGTAAGGGTTTTTTTTTCTAAACAGTAACAGTAAGTTCCTGTTTAGAAAGAAAGGGAAGTTGATTAAAGTTAAGGTTGAATTCTTTTCTTTGTTTTTTGCAGGATATGTGTGTATATGTGACCCCAGATTGAGGAAGACACATATTACCCACCGGGTGGTATATGTATATGTATATTATGTATATACAGTATGTACAGTATATATGTTTTTTCTTAGGTGCATACAACTATTAAAAATGCCATGACAATGGGCTAAAATTGCCTGGATCTTTTCAAAGGCCATTGTAATTATTCATAGTACATCAAATAGTAATTTACTGATGTTCTCCAGGCCTGCACTGGAACAAGGGGCTTCTTAACTAGCAATATGGCAACCCATTCCTTCTGGAGTAGGAGGACCATAGTGAAAGCTGATGTAGAGTTGCTATTCTCTTATATTTAGTTCATAAGCAAAGAAGAATGCTCTAATGACAAAATGTAAAGGTCACAAAAGTTTCAATGTTTTTAGTGACCCATTAATTAAACCAACAAAGGTACTATGTTATCCACATTAAATGGACCATGACAACATTATTTACTTTTTAAAAAATTTTATCAGGAGAGGTCTCACTGTGCACAAAGAAGACAAAAGATTCAGAATATGACAGTCGAAAAAACATTTCAGGGAATTGTGATATCTACTGTATAATTGCTTCATCAAGAATACACATTTCCTCTTTTCAGAGTTCCTATTTTCATAGCACTTCAGCTGAGAAAGAAAAAGAGCTTATGCTCTGCTAAGGTCTATTGTTAACATATAATTATGAACAAAATAGATTTCAATTTATTAACTTTCTGTAGCCTAAAAAGAAAAAAAGAATAAAAAGAGAAGCATAATAACTACTGTATAACATATTGTCAGCATCTCCATTTCTATTTGAAACTATTAAAGATTTATATAGCTCAACCAGATAGTTAGATAGTTATCCAGCATAAGTACTTCCTATTGAATCATACTATCAATACTAATTGAATCAATACTAATTTTGATTTCAGGGGAAAGGCAAACTTCACAACCTTATTTGGAAGTAAGTATTGTTCCACTTTTTGATATTTATCTAATTATTTTAAAGAACCTTATGTCAGGCTTGAACAATTTGTAAAATTCACAATTTCATCTGCAACAGATTGTGGATTCTTAGCCCAAGAGATAAGACTACCGATTCAAACATTACAATAACACAGGTAATTAGACCTGGAAATCCAAATACAGTGTCCCCAGTTGGGAAGAATGCTGAACACAAGAGGAATCACCACTGTTTTGAGAAGGAGGGCCACTCTTTGGTGGGTAAACTCAGGGCATTAAGATGATATGTACGAAATTAAACTAATTTAATTCAATACCCAACAAGATTATCCTCATCTATTTCATAAAATCATAAAATTAAAATGTTGGGGGACATCATGGTGCCCAACTTTCAGCCCAATCAGGAATCTACTGCTACAGTCTTTCTGACAAATGGCTCTTCAGCCCTCTCTATTTTTTAAAATATAACTTTTATTGAAGAAATTTTAACTAAATAAAACAATGCAAATATCAGACAAAAAAAAAAACAACCTAAGGAGGACAAGGAGGAATATAGAATAAGAAAAAAAATAGAATACTTCAATACTTCAATCGTTTTGACCATGGTTATAAATTCACTTATATTTTACTGTCTCTAAAGCTATGTCATAATTCCAGCCGCTCTTTAAACATACCCAGAGAAGGACTTTACCATTCTGCAGCAATCTGTTCCTCTTACCATTAGAATTTTTTAAATATCAGTTGATCTCTACTTTCTTGTGATTTAAACCTATTTTTCTTGACCTTTCTGGAAAAACTCTGAAAGATGCTGCTCTATCTGCTATGAGACGCTCCTAAAGATACTTAAAGAAAGGGATCGTATCCCCATAATATGTTTTCTCTAGGTAAAGCATACCATGCCTGTAATCATTCTACCTAGGCTTTTCATTCAGGTCCCTCGAAACTGATTACTTTTCTTGGGACACACTTCTGTTTATTCTTGTCCTTTTTCAAATACAATGCCTGAAACTGGATCCAAATAGGCCATTCTGCATTCTGACTCAGTGAGTATTGTAAATAAAAATGGCAAATCCAATCTGAATAGCTAAATGATTGTGCAACCAGTCATAACATTGGAATTGGAGTGAGGACAAGAGGTAGTAGCTGCACTGAAAAGATACAACTGGATAGAGATAAGATAAGACAAAGAGAAGGACGGGAAAGAAAGAAGAAGCAAGGGAAGAAAAAGAAGCTGTAATATTTGCTACTTGCTCAAAATACAAAAGAGGCCCTTAAATGTCTTCTAAAATCACAACCATTTATTATCAGCATCTGGGAAAAACAAGTAGACGAATAACTTAGTTACAGAGAAGGCATGTGACAAGAAGTCCAGAAGTTCATTTATGCTCTTATGTTTGCCTTGGTGGTGCAGAAGATAGGATGCAGTGATTGTAATTGCAGACTTCTGCTAACAGCCAGCTGCCTGTAATTTGGCAGATCGAATCTCTCCAGGCTTAAGGTTGGCTCAGCCTTCCATCCTTCTGGGGTGGGTAAAATGAGGACCCAGATTGTGGGGGCAATATGCTGATTCTGTAAACCGCTTAGAGAGGGCTTGAAAAGCACTGATAAGCGGTATATAAATCTAAAGTGCTATTGCTATTGCTGAGTCAAAGTGATTCACAATTCTGAAAAATTGTATTCTCTGAATTCACTGAAACCATGAAAAAAGCACTGTTTAGACATTAAAAGGTAAAGGTTCCCCTCACACATATGTGCTAGTCGTATGTGCTAGTTGTTCCAGACTCTAGGGGGCAGTGCTCATCTCTGTTTCAAAGCCGAAGAGCCAGCGCTATCCAAATACGTCTCCATGGTCATGTGGCCAGCATGACAAAACACCAAAGGTGCGCAGAACGCTGTTATCTTCCCAACAAAGGTGGTTCCTATTTTTCTACTTAGACTTTACATACAGTAGTTTACATACTTTAGATACTACATAGGGTTAAATTCATCAGGTAAGTAATCATTAACAGTTGCATTGTTTTTAAAAGTTATCCGTGCTTTTTAATATCTTAGCAATTATTGACATAATCTGCCCATTCCTTTGTGTTTGAGAGCTAGAGTTCTTATCCAGTTCTTATCACAAAATTTGAGAGTGACACTTCACCCTCTCCCCGACCAAACAACACTAATTTGGAAAAAAAGATCCTTTTTCTATTGGATTAAAACAGTAGTTAACATAACTTTTCAGTGATGTTCATGATGAATTAGCAAGACCAGTGGATCCTCTTAACTGTCTAACAAATTCTGCACTCGTGCAAGTGACTTGACTTAGTAGTTGAACTATCCCAACTTAGCCACATAAATTAATATTGAGTCATTTCTCAATCTCTTTCTATAAAGGACTGTGGGACAAATCTTGAGGAACAGGAAGAGCTGCAACCAAGACAATGATCAGATAACAGAAATCTGAATCCAAAGTAGTAATGCAATTTTAAAAATATCTTGGGCTTGGCACTTAGTCTTCTTTCCCATACAAAGTCAGTGAGACACATTTAGACTTGTAAAATTGATGTCAGCCTTCAAGGTAATCCAGACCTGGAAACTAAAGTTATGAAGCTAGTACTTTTTTATTATAAGATTACAGCAATAAAATCTTCCTTTTCCTTTCTAAGAAGAGGGAGAGTTGAGGGAAACAGCAAAGGATTAAGGCAGCACAAAAAATCTAATTAGGATTGTTCCCTCTGTATAATCAGTGGTGGTATTCAGCCGGTTCGCACCGGTTCAGCCGAACCGATGGCACAAATTGGGCCTGGGTCGGCAAACCAGTAGCAACCCCTGGCTGGCCATGCCCTTGAACCGGTCACCCAACCGGTCACCACGCCCTTGAACCGGGTGAGTGAACGAGCGAGCGGGAGACCAGGTGAGCGGGCGGCCCAAAGAAAAGGACTCAGGAGCCAGCTTTCTTATAAGGAAGGCTGAGACGCGATCCCAGCGGCGGGCATCTTTTGGCAGGGGCGATGAGAGACAGGATGAGACAAGGTGAAGATGCCGAAGGAGGAAATCACAAAAAGAACTCTAAACTTGGGAAGAATGGAAAAAGAGATTTCAAGTTCGGGAGGGATCTAGTTGATGCCGCGCCTTCTCCTTCTCCGATCCCAATGACCACTCGGGGCAAGGAAAGCAAGCGGGGAATGAAAGGGCGGAAAAACACCGCACGGAGTTTTTAAAGTTTCTTTCCTCTAGCAGATGGTGGGGGATGGACCCAGAGTGCTCAGCGCAATGATGCAGGCTCTTAATGCTTTTCCGTCTTCTCCCGTCCCCCATCCCCACCCCACCCCCGTGACTTGGGATTTGAGCCTATTGCTGTGCTGAAGCCACATTCACTTTCTGCCGGGGCAGCGGGATTTGGGTCGCTATCCCAGGGGTCCTGAACTCGGGGAATACAAAACCTTGGGGACATTGGATTGGCTTCTATGTTTAATACCTGTGAGAATCATTAAGTACTAATGCCTTAAGAGACTTCGCTTCTTTCAGAAAGGGCGGAGGATTTGCAAAACTTTACTTTGCTCTTGGTCCAGCCCCCGGGGATTTTATAGGGATTTTTAGTTTAGGGTTGTAAATTTATATGTTTTTATCTTATTTTATTGTATATGTTTTTATGTTTTGTTCTGCTTTGTTCCCCGCCCCGAGTCCCTTTGGGGAGAGGGGGCGGGCTATAAATCTAATAAAATTGAAATTGAAAAAATTGAACCAATCAGCACACAGAATGCACACCTCCACACAACTCGTGATTGGGATTTGGAGAGTGTGAACAGTGCCCCATCTGCAGCCATCTACAACCTACATTTACCCATCAACCCCTTCTCAATGTAGGTATGCGGCAATGTTTACATGCAGTTGTGGGCAACTCTAAATCAGTCTTAATAAGTGTTAATAAGTGTTAATAGTAATACCTTAAAATAGGGAAGGATCTTTGTGGGAATAATTTTTTCTGTACAAGCAAATCCTAGCTGAAAATATTACATTATAAATACCTGAAGACTTCATTCCATATTTTGAACATTAATTCATCAAGTAAAAGGTCTTTGTTTTTGTAAAATAATCTTGGCTGCATGATTTCAATTTACAGACAGCAATTTTACTAAGTGGTTGTGATTGTTAAAAGAGTTTTTTGAGTAGGGAAAAATCTGACATAGACTTATTTCTTGCAGGCCTTTAACTCCTCCCAGTCAGATGTTGGAGAGATGCTCCTTTTATGGTCTGGGGGGAGGTGTCACTTTTATTAATGGCCTGTGGTTGACCAGAGCTAAAAACTGCACTCCAGAAATCTAAGCTGAAAACTTAAAATTTGATCAAGCAATGGCTTATCCCATTGGTGTTATTCATATCAAAGCCTCCCTTTCTGTGCTGTGAGCAGGACATACACAGTGTTTTAAAAAAAGCTTGTCCCTTGCTGTTTTGTCTTCATTCCTGTTTTCTGTTATCTTCTTATTTGGAATCCCCTGTTGAATTCACCCAAACACCCACTTCACAGTACCAAGTGCCCCCCCCAGACATTCTGCTTAGCTACATTGTTAAGAAATCCTATATTTTTTAAAAACTCTTTTCCTGTAGGTAGAATTATGCTTATCCAGAAAAAATGCCAATTTTAATCAATCAAACTTCTTGAATGAGAAGTGAAACATCTTCTTCCTCAGGGAAAAAAATGCCTAGTTGCCTTTTGAAAAAGCACCTTTGAGCCAGGAAAAGTAGGAAATTTTTTGGTGTTTAAATTGAAGATCAGGGCCATTGGACTTAGGAATTTTTGCCAGCGTGGTGACAGACAAAGCTAAAGTTGAGAAGAAGAATATATAATTTTTTTCTTCCCATTATACTGATTTTGCAGATTTAATATGGACGTACTTACCTATCACATTATTTCCCTTCAGGGCAAACAATACTGTGCAGAGTGGAGAGAAAAAATAAATAGACAGCTATACACAATTAAAGGCATGAGACTGAAAAAAGAGAAAACTAAATTTAGCTTACCTCAATACTATTCATTATATTCAATACTATTCATTATATTCATCTCCATCCTTGTAAACCATTCTCCCGTCTGTATATCCATGCAGATTTATGCACTGCCTTTTGTTTTTAATCTTTTTTTTTAGAATCTCTATTCAGCATGATATTTTACAGTTTTCTCCTTTCTTGTGATTGATGTATTCTTCCTTCATATATCCAAGTCTTTCTCATTACATGACCAAACTATTCCAGCATCTTTTTTCTGTTGTATATTCAGCATATTTACTCGCTCTCTATTTCACCATGCACACACTTAAGAATCCCATTGCATAGGGATTCTTTTTTTTTAAATTAAAACAGTTTTACAAATTTTAAACAAATTTTCACACACACACCCCTAACCCACCCTCCCTCCCCACTTCCCAGAA
>JAOYMU010000010.1:22843007-22853856 GCA_025802295.1 Psammodynastes pulverulentus
GTTTTATTCTGTACCCCGCCCCGAGTCCCTTGGGGGAGAGGGAGCGGGTTATAAATCCAATTAAATTGAAATTGAAAATTGAAATTGTAAAACTATACTTATTGTGTCTTGAATCTGTTTCCTGAATCAGAAGATATCATTGGCATTTCGTTAAATGTTCCTTCCTGTATTATTGTCCATAGAGCAAAAAAAGCCTGGGATGATGATACTTATGGTGAGATTGCTGGGTTTATCCTTGCTTTCAGGAAAGACAGTCCTTTCACTTCCAAATTTTCTGGTTTGCAATAAAAATGTTGCAATTAAGATGGAAAGAATTTGAACTGAAAACATTTCTGACGCTTTAAAGCATCAGAAAATTTACATGCTTAATTTAATACAGTTGCAGACCTTTCTTGATTCAAAAAGGTTGGGGATGAAGAGGCAGAGAGAATTCTGCCTCAGAGAGTCAGTGGAGTTGAGAAACTCCAAAGCACAAAACAAACTCAGACAAGGCGTAGATTCCTGCAATCTCCTCTCCAGATGTTTGCTTCAGGAATGTCCAAGGGATTCCCTAAGTGAGCCACAGTATTTAACAATGAAGAAAAATAAACCTGCAAAGATTCTAATTTTTCCAATTCTTCCACCTTACGCACGCTTGGCTGTCTTTTGATGGTAAAGAATCCCAGACTGCTGAACATTTAAATCATGTATGTCTTTAATGATGTATTTAATTTTGAGAAAGAAGATGCAACAGTTCCTTCCATCTATCCATCCATCTCCTAATACATAAGACAAGGTGTCAAATTTATTTCATCTTACAACACTGAAAAATTGGAAACCACTGTCATGATATTATCTATAATATAACTCATCAATATAATCCCTAATTCTCACTTCAATAAAGGCATTTTGAATACATAAAAGCCTATAGAAAAAAAGAATGATATGAACATGATCTCTCTTTAGGTTTATTATTGGAATCAATTTAAATTAGACTAAGTTTTGTATAATTGCAAAATATTAAAATTAGTATAACAGAAAAAGTATATTATACAGTTATCAAATACCAGGGAATAGATGAAACATCTTGTTTACAAACTATCAACATCAAAATCAGGTCCACTTCTCATTATTAAATGGAGACATTCAAAACCACTAGAATAAAAGTGACATCCAGTTCATTTAAAAAAAATGTAAAATCACAGAAATATTCCGTATTATGAAAAAAATTGAAATATAAAGCTGTGAAAATAAGTGACTTATAAATCCCATAATTAAAAAAGGGTAATTAACATTATTAATTTAATTCCCAATAAAGAATCCTTATTTATCCATACAGAACATACTAAAAATTGTAAAACTAAGCATCAAAAGTAACATTTGAATTTGTATTCCTTCTACTTAAATATTCTTAATTTCGTGTAATTGTGACTTTATGACTTTTCATTAATAACTGATAAAATAAATAAATTTTACTTTTATGGAATGTAAGAAACATAAGTAACTTTGTAAGATGACATTGATTAATTTTGCTTTATAACAATAAATTTGTGTAAACTGGCAGTAATTTTTTACTTAATGTTAATTGTTTTAATGCCATATTATAAAAGCAGTTTTTATTTATTTCTAATTATACTTAAAGAGAAGTTTCCAGAGATTCAGGTGAAAAGTAAGATCAAATCTAGTGATTGTGATGAAGAGAAATAGTATTAGGTACCAGAAAAGAATTGGGGTGAAAAGGGGAGACTGGACAGGACACATTTTTTCTTTATTTTTAGTGAAAGGCAATCCAGATGTGAGAAAACCAATTAAGAAGCACTAGATTGAAGGAATTAGTAAAGCTTTGGTCCAAGAACCCATGCTAGTGCCCACTTTAATTAGTGTACTCAAAATTTAATAAATAAGGAATGATAATCCAAAGAAATTGGGGTGTCCATTGACTATGAAGTTTGGGTATGACATCGCAAATTTAGTGGTCATCAAGTCATAGGCTGCTATGGATATTGCACAGATATGTAGATATGTCTATAAAAATGTGGATACAGAACAGCAGCTACCGGTTTGGGATAGCGCATGTGCACTGGAGGGAGAGGTGGGTGGGCCCATAGCTTTTTTGCTTCCTGTTCCTCTCCGTGGAATGGAAACTTCAGTTAACAACTGGATCACCCGATCCAGGCAGACCCCTGATACAGAAAAAGGAAACTTTTTCCTGCTTCAATGGTGAGTAATAGATTGTGGAATTCTTTTGAATTTGATGATTTCTACTTCTCCCTTAGATGAAAAAACAAATTATTCTTCTTTTTGAATTACTTTAGCAGTTAGAAACTTCATAGCACATTTCTTTTTTAAAAAACTTCTCTAACTTTTAGCAGCATTCTTGGCGGTTCTATTTGAATTATTTAAGCTTTTCTATTGTAATAGGAGATGTAATTTGCTTTTAAAATTATGTTTAAATACAATCCTTAGCATTTTACAGATAGTAAGTTAGTTGCTTTTCTGAACTGAAATATCTTTTGCCTTTGATTATGCTTTGACTTACCATATTATAGTTTTAATCAAATATATTGAAATTATTTTCTTTTATTATCAATTTACTAGGCTTTACTCACTATGAAATATCAATTTCATATTATATTTTCACCATCTTGTTAAGGCTAGTGTTCAACATTTTCTTATTTTCTCAATACATTTTCCAATAAATATAATTTTTGTATTGATTCCCTTTACAGCATTTAATCATAGTCACCCAAGATAAAGTGTAACTCGCCCTTCAACAAGCAGTCCCGATCTCTCCTAGTCTTCCTGATAGTGTAAATGCTGAGATCAGCATTCATAGTGTAACAACCTTACAATATGAAAAAAAGTCTTCTAGTTCATGTAGACCATCTGAGCGTACAAAAAATTCATCTGCTTTACACTATGCTGTACCCAGAGTGACAGGTTCTTTATTTACATTTTCATCATGGCTATGACAAAAATACAGTCGGGTTGAAAGCATAAAAACCTCACTTAAACAGGTCATTAAAGAAGAAGGTGCCTTATCTTGGAATCGACAATTTTATTTAGTCAGGTTAGCTACACCTACACTGATTCCCAGAACTTATCCAACAGAGTTATATCTTGCGATATAATAGATTCAACGAATTGTTTTTCTGGAACTCTATGTAGATCATGTGTAACACCACTGAGTTATGATCCCTTTTCACGGCTACAGAGATGATTCTTTTTGAAACCTGTCAGTCTAATGTATTACTCTGAAATGATTTCCAGAAACCTGACATCCTATGATCTGAGTCATTTTGACTCCGGATACCTGCAATTCTGTAAACATAGAAAAGTGTTGAAGCAGTATTGTAAAAGAAACTTATAAATTCACTCTTCTAACCCACGAATCAGGCTGCATTGTTAGCTAATAGACAGAAGGTGGCAGCAAAGCTCTTTCTCATGTCTTTCCTTTAAATTGAAGTCCAAGTGTGGAAGTTTTATTATTCATAGAAGAAAAATAAAAGAAAAAGATAGTAAGAGTTGATGATCTCGTCAGCTTTTGGCACATATTAAATAGACAACATATACACAGAAGACTTTACTGTTTCAGATTTCAAAGGTAGTTTTTCAATAAATATCCTTCTCCATCTTTGGTTCACAATACTTTTTGTGTCACCTTCTGAGACTTCTGGGCTACCTTTTCAGAAAACATTTGCCTCTACAGCTTGCTCCTTCAGCAACAGTATTGCCCATAAACAGGAATACTTACTTGTAGTTTCCAGTTGATTTCCCTATCCAAGGAAATATAAATTATTCAAGGCATCTCCTGCAGAATTTACAAATTAACTCCAAGAGTTGTACACATCTCCAGTAGGATTGGATACCTCTTAAAAGTTTTATTGGATACTTGAAGGGGAAACTAAACCCACAGTATATTAATGGGGTATATTAACAAAATGTACATCAAAGTATGGCTTTTCAACCTTTTCTAAGCCGTATTAGTTTTTTTTTCTTTTTAAGGATTATTGGAACTTTTGATCCAAAGGCAAAATTTGACTGATTGAAAATTGCCTGTGATTTTGCATTAGAGAATCAACAAATATAATGCGAGTGAAAAAGAAATGTTCAGACAACTTATAGCTTCCTTACAAAACTCATGTAAAGCATAAAACCACAGCTAAACAAAACACACACAGAGTTCCAAATATTAGTTTGGATTAATATTAAATATAAGTAATAAACTGCAGCAAATAGTATATCCCCCAATATTTATCCCAAAGAAAGATCCTTTACTTAAAATGCTCTAGTGTTCTCAGCCTTGGCAACTTTAAGATGTGTGAACTTTAACTCCCAGAATCCCCCAGGCAGCCATGCTTATGCACTTTCTGCATTCCTGACTAATGGAAGCATAGGTAAAAAAATAAATAAAAATGTCCTACCAAATCCCCCATCTTGCCAATATAGTATTGCTAGCTGAAGCTGAAATCAATCCTGCCAAAATGAATGTGTCCATTTTTATGCATGTGTCTATAACCACCACATCAAAGAGAAAAGGTCAGGACAGAGGAAAGGAAGAAAGAGAAGGAGAAAAGAAAAAAGGGTTTAGTAACTTTTTAAAAAAAGGTTGTAGTATAAAATATTCAATTTACGGAATTAATTGATTACACTCCATCGGCCAACCTATCTTAGAAACGAGTAGACACAGACACATAGCCTCCTTTCTCTCCTTCCAGTAGAAACAGCAAAAAGAAAAGTGGAGAAACAATCAGGAAAGATAAAAAGAGTATGTGACAAAAGGATAGAAATTGGGGTACAGAACTAAAAGAGCTTCATGAATAAGAAGCTCAACTGGATATAGAGGATGCAAGCAGAATGGAAAGGGTGCCCATGTTTTGTAGCAATGTCTGCAACTATTTGCAACTCTGATCTTTTGTAAGATA
Organism: Psammodynastes pulverulentus; assembly: GCA_025802295.1. NCBI lineage: Eukaryota > Metazoa > Chordata > Lepidosauria > Squamata > Psammodynastidae > Psammodynastes > Psammodynastes pulverulentus. Next base: position 22,847,912 of record JAOYMU010000010.1, read on the forward strand.
ATTCTCCTTCAAGATAATGGAGAGAGGGAGGGTTTTTTCCTCTGACGTAAATATGGTCATCTAAATAGATCACAGATGTAAACTCATTCAGAAAGAATCACTCCAGCCCTAAACTTGTATTTTGCAATCTGAACATTTTTCTGTTGAAATGCATTAATTTATATTCACCCTGAGAGGATTATACAAGTTAGTGATGACATAAACCCCATTAATTTTATTGGTGGCAAAATTCAATTAACTTAATCTGGATGCATCCCACAGATTCCTGAGGAAATTGTGCAGGTTTAAAACCAGCTCTGATTCAAGCCCTTATGTAGAAGTACCTTTAATAAGAGGTGCTGATTTCTAAATGTCCTTCTAATGCAATGTTTGCCCTCAGGACCTAATTCATATCTCATTATCTTGATTTGGGACAAATCAACTTCACACATTAAAATTCAGTAAATATTTTAAATATTTTGCAGGCAAAGTATATTGGAATGCTGTGCAACTAGAAAGAAGATAAGCCCTTACACACACACACACACACACACTACTTATAAGATTACTGTCCATTAAAATATACTGTACATACATTATTAACAGTATGTTTGTGTGTGTGTGTGTAGATATATTATGTCATTAGTAGTGAAAGAAAAATAAAAGGAAGAAAAAGCTGCTCCTTCCTCCCACAATTCCCTATTATGCCCCTACTCATTTTCCCCCTCATTTATCCTTTTGATCTATATCTGCCATAAAGCTGTTTTAGGTTCTCTAGTTCCAAGGAGGCTATATTCCCTGTAATTCCAAATCTATAAGATTTCTATAAAGAATGATTAAGAGTCAATAGACCAGAAAGTCTATTGTTGGGGCACTGGAGGGATTTGTTAAGATATAGAAGTGGAGTTAATAATCATACTAAAAATTTCAAATTACTCATTAGTTATCAAGGCTGAAAAAGAAAAGAAAATAAGAGCAAGGTTAAACAAGGAAGCCTGCTTACATGATAGTTGTTTGAAAACATGACACTTTAATCCAACATCTATAGTATTTTAGAAAAAAACACTGAAGGAAAGGTTTGTTGTACAAGAATTCAAACAATGATAAAATCAGATATTAAAGGAGGCATATAAACAAGTTTCAGAATAATGCATTGTTAAAATAGATAACAATAGATTGTTAGGTTTTCACAAGCTGGTTGAAGTTCTTGAGCCTGATTGTTTTTAAAAAAAAGGAAATTAATATTAATTGAATAATTATATACAGTAGATTACTCAAGATGCTTGTACAAAGTTAAGATATGATTAATGATTAGACTGAGGATTATTCTCTGGCTGCTGTGAATGAGACATGGGGACAGAATAACCATCTAATATGTAAAGAAAACTAGAATTTGAGCAAAGTACTCTTGTCAAAAAAGTTACAGTGATATCATATGGAATAAAATGCATAGCACATGCTAATATCTTTAAAATGATAATATGTGAAATGTTCTCTGTAACAAGAAAAGCCAAGCTATTTCATTTCAGATGTCAGTGAACCCAAAGCATGCCCGGGCCATATTGCAAATAATGATGGATGCTGCACAATAAATTTTGTGAATAACAATTTCAAGATACAATATAAAAATATAATAAAATTATATTTTAAAATAAACATAAAATATATATTAAAATTCTATTTATGGCTGAACATTTTGAACATGTTAGTTTAGTTTATTGATTAGCCCATAGGCCATATCAAAATATAGAGTTCCAAACACAAATTATTAATAACATCCTATAAAAACAATTTAAAATGAAATTGGAATAAAATACAATAATTTAATATATAGATAAGTAAAAAAAAGATACAATTATATTTCAGCAACACTGCTGAAATACAATCTACCCCAATCAGTCCCACATATGCCAATCTCAACTGAACCATTTTACTCAAGTATTGTGCCGTATTAAATGTTGTTTTCAAATTCTGACCATACATAAGGTATGTTGGTTTAATATGGGGTTCCCAATGGGTCATTCATGTTATATATGAACCAAGTTACTTGTCTCTCATCCTCTTATACAGACGATATTCTTGTCAGTTTCCAGAAATAGGCTTGTAAGCTATAAAGGAATGGAGATGTTATACAACAAATTTTTTGCTAACTTTGAGTGACCAGATTGAAAATGGAACACTTTTCGTAGATTGGACCCCTTGAATGAGATTTTTCTTCTCTTCCATCTATCTCATAATATTTGATAAAAACTAGGGTTTGATTTATTTTTCAACATTCTTATTACAGATTAGAAGATAATGGTAAAAATAAATGGGAAATTAACCTTTTCTCACCATTAATTTGTGAACTGGGGTTAAATTTACATAGTCCTTGAAAATGTTCTTCTAGAACTGAGAGAAAATTAGTGTTCTTAGTTTAGCTTAGAGATATTTTCTAGGCTTTTTTTCCTCAGAAGCCATGAAATCAATATGCTGCCAGGTGTTCCCATCAAGCTACATTTTATATTATTTCATGCGGATGCTGTGAATGTAAAAGAAAAAGAAAAAACATGTATCAATTAAGCTTCAAATATCATCTCCATTTCCAGAATTTTTTTCTGGGTCCTACATAGACTCTAGAAGTGTTTTTAAAAACATTATAGCCCAATATTTTGTTTGAAAGTTTACCAATCTCACCAGAAAAAAAAACCAAGGTGACAGAAAGCTAGAGAAGGCAGTTAGAAGAAGATTAATGAAAAGGAAGCTCAATGTTTTGCGTTCTGACATACAAATTAAACATGCCTACAAGGGCAGCCATTTGCAACTATATCCTTAAACTACAAATGTGCTTATTAGTTCAAAAATGCTTGTATCTCTATCCTAGTGCTATAGCTAATATAGTGGGACAAAATATGTGCTAAGAACAAAAATAACACATGCAAATAAGCATACAATTTATAAAAATAAGAAAAACCAAAATAAATAGATTTTCTCATTATTAAGAGGACATTTAAGTGAAGTTGTAAGATTGAATTTTGCTATTTAAGTTTTTCAACAGGTAAGTTGAAAATATAACACAAAGATAGTCTTAATGAACATGTAACTAAAGATTGCTGCACCGAGTACTCACTTACAAATCTATACCTTTCTTACACACAATCATACACACCAATTAGAAGAAATAATTGGTTTAGTACTCTAGATCCTAATACATTTTTAGTGGTTCTGATTTCATGGTTCTCCTCACTAGCTATATTGTAAGCTTGAAGCTATAGTTCTCATATAAAAGTGAGATTATATTCAAATGATTTCCACTATTGATATTAAAGGGACACGATTTGGTCTAGTGGTTGAGGAAACAGACCATAAGTTCTGGTCCTGCGTTAGGCCCAAAGCTTAACCTCGAGCCTGTCATTCTCTCAGCTCTAAGAAGCAGACAATGGCAAACCATTTCTGAAAACTTGCCAAGAAAATAACAGTCCAAGCAGCTGGCAGGAGTCAATACTGATTTGACCTCCACCCCTCAATATTTTCATTACTACTAATTAATTGCTCTTTCAGATGTTGGTCATTTATAAAGAATAGTGTTAATCCTTCATGATAGATCAGTTGAATACCAAATTCATGAATACTAAAATTACTTTTATTATAGAGTTACAGCAACAAAACCTAGCAACTCTGAATGTGCCTCCCACTCCCCACCCCACCTTTTCCTAAAGCAAAATATAGAGGGCAACATCTGAGTCACTTTCTTAATTTACATTCTTCTTTGGAGTCATATTTGTCCTACCTGACTAGTACTTTGAGTGCCTCTGTTCCTCAAGATTAGTCTCATGCCCTTTACAAATAGCCAAAGGCTATAACAGTAGCTCTCTACAATAGCTTTTGTACCTTGAAAGCAAATGTGCACTTACATGTGCGTGACAGGGGATATGTCTACTTCATTTTGGAAAATACCTCCAATGCAATTGAATAAAATTATATAACCTTTCGTAAAACTAAGAACACGGCGGGACGTCCCATGCTGATCCAATCAGGATCATTTGGTTTGCATGAAGACTAGCCAACAAGGTTCAGAGAACTTTGGTTCCATGCTGAAAGGGAGGGGACCTGAGACACATTATCTCTATCTCATCTCTCTAATTTCTGAGAGATAGAGAGATAGATGATAGAGATCAATGACAGAGAGATAGAAATGATAGATGATAGATTGATGAAAGAGAGAAACACAAACATATATATACACACACACGCGTGCTTTACTGGATTTTAATTTCATTCTTCTGCAGCTGTATCCACCAGCTGAGGGGATAGTTTTGAAAACTTCAGTCTATTAGGAGAAGTGTCATGCATGGAAATTCTATTAGCCTTAAACATGGGAAAAGTTGGGACAGATAAAGTAAAGGCCTTCAAGTGGTTTTTATTTGAAAATCCAGCCAAGGACTTGAAATATTGGCAGGCTGGACTACGATCAAAGACCTTTTGATTGTAAATCTTTCACCTGAAACTGTTACTTACTAAAGCTTATAGCCATTACTTTGAGGTCAGATCCAGGTCAGGATTTCTCCAGTCTCTTTAGATCCCAAACTCAGAAACATACTCCTTATCTTTGACGCCATCTTGACATAAAAAACAAATTATGGCCCAAGTACCAAAGGAGCCATCCAAAAAGTTAGGAGGGGGGGTGTACCTTAAATGACAAGAACTGTCATGGACCTCCTTAAGAAAACGTAAAGAATGAAAAGCAATGATGCAATGATGATCCTAAAGCTAGTTTGGCACAACTATCTTTATACACTTACACTGAGTAGCCCTGCTGTCTTCAATCATTTCAAGCAGTCTCCATCTGTCCCTAAGAACAAATCTGTTCTATTTATCTTTTTAGATGCTTCTTGAAGTCCCAAAGTAGACATCTTAGAAGTTAGAATCCTTCAGAAGCTCTGAACTCCAGCTCCCACTGGTAATTCGGCTGGCTTTCTGGTATGGTAGGAATTGAAAACTTATGGAAGATTCCAAGATATCAATCCTTGCTTCTTCTTTTTTTTGTAGAAGGATGGACCTTTCTACTGCAGCATATTAAACTTGACAGATTAAAAGAAGTATACTGTTTCCAAAGAGGGTAGCCTGTTCATTTGCAGCTGCTCCATTCTAATGTCAGGAATAACAACAAATCTTCTACATTATTTTTTCCCAGTTTTTATTCAGTCTGGTTTAAGGAACATGCATTTCAAGGAGAATCAAATTTCTTGTGGATTGAGAATGGTGTTCATGCAATTACCGAATCATCAAATGGCCAAGGTGTGTATATGTATAAAGGACTTCTCCTTCATTCTCCAATAGTCTCTCTAGCAATCTAGATTCCCTTGGCCCTCATGTTTCAGTTAAACACCTCCTCTTACAGATCACTTTCAAGAACCCTACTGTTGTCATAGCTAAGGAGAAATCCCGGCCCTGGGAGATTTGGAAAATTTCTCCTTCCCCTTAAAGTTTGGAGAACCTTCACCAGTGTGGAGAACCTTCACAGGCCAGGTCTCTTGCATCCTATCCACATGCATTACATTTGCCCTATCCAGATATAAAATTATACATTTCTACTTGTTAAATTCTAAGCCACTGATGTCCTCAGTTCAAGCCTGTGCAGATATTTTTTTTAATCTTTTCTTTTATATATAAGCACCCTTTCCTAGTTTTGTGTCTTCTTGATAGTCTTTTCAACCCAAGTCATTGATAAAAATCTACACGATACTTCCTCCAACGCAAATAATTGATAAAAATCCACATGATACTCAGCTTCTACAACTATAATTCTAGCCATTCATATAACTAATAATATTATAACCCCTGGTGTTTCAGAAATTTCATATCAGAATATATTATATATTAAATTTGTAAAAAGATGTACACTAGAGTAGGCTCCAACAACCTCATCAAAACTAGATGAACAAATAGCATTATGGACAGGTTTCTATAGATCGAATGACTTTCCT
>JAOYMU010000010.1:23091913-23104898 GCA_025802295.1 Psammodynastes pulverulentus
TTGAGGCTGAGTGTGACAAGGCATGGCTGGGAGGGGAGGGGCCGGCAAGACACCCCTTGACATGAGTGACATTGAGTCGGCTACGCCCACCTAGTCACATGACTGACAAGCCATGCCACCTAGTCACATGGTCGCCAAGCCATGCCCACCCAGTCACATGGCTGCCAAGCCACACCCACCAAACAAGCCACGCCCACCCAGTCACATGGCTGCCAAGCCACACCCACCAAACAAGCCACGCCCACAGAACCGGCAGCAAAAAAATTTGAATTTCACCACTGGATAGCAGGGTTGCTTCAAATTCTTCAATGCAACCAATAATATTTTGAGACAAATGTCACATATTTAGGTGCTTGTTTTATGGCATTCACACTAATGAATCATAGTTCATAGTTCAATGAAGTAGCTTAAACAATTTAATAGTTAGGCCATATTGTTGTCATTTCCTGAAATCCAGAGTTGTGTTCCTCTTTTATCAAAGGGAGGCAGAATTTATATAGTCATTAGCCATGGAAGAATAGCAAGTTTTCACAATTAGAAAATCCAACAGCAAGGTGAATTAAAACTCATCAAATTGAGAGCAGTTCGAAAGCATGCAAATGGAAGTAGATTAATAGGTACAATTTTGGTGGGAAGTACAGGAGTCCATGTGCTTTTGATGTATAGCCATGCTGGCCACATGACCACGGACAATGTATTTGGACAACTCTGACTCCTTGGCCAAGAAAAGGAGATGACCTTTTAGCTAACCAGTTTAGCTAACCTTTACCATTCTTGAAAGAATAAGGGAGTTTTTACTTTAGTATTTTGGTTGAGATTTTTACATGTTGGCTAGCAATAGCTGCCTCTCAAAAAGTCTTTTTTCCCCCATTCAAAACTAGGGTATTCGTTTTGTAAATGAACCACAAATAAAGCAAGTCGGTCTTTCTGAACCCCAACAGAATTCTTTCCATATTCATATATGAATTCATAAAATTATAAATTGGCTGTTGGAAGGCTCATGAATTATTAAAAGTTTATAGTTTGGTAAATTCTTGTTTCATAACTCTACTTCTTCTTGAACTACTTCCTTAGCTATATGACAGTGAATACCAAAACTAGATTTAATGCCTATATTTAGATAATCTTACTTAGTTCAGGTGGAGACTTAAAATCTTCTACTAATCTACTAATGATATGGTTTTTATATCAATTTTGGATTTATTTTCTGCTTTTGTTTTTTTCTGTATCTTGGGAGGGGGAATCCATATTATAATGCTTTTATGTGATGAACCTACAAAGGGAGAAGTGATGTGAAGCAGCAGTTTCCCAGGAAGGAGGGAGCATATTCCAAGGAGGGGCTTCAAGGTAAGTGACATCTCAACCCAAAACTGGATTGGAGACAAGAAGAAGAGAATTGGGATTAAGCTGACATTTTGGTTTCTATGCTCTTCTGTATAGGATTTTTGTCAAATTATAAAAGATACATACATTGTGTGTTCATTTATATTAAAACACATCAAGTATCACTGGGACCACCTGTCAGATATTCTAGCTGCTTTTAAAAAATTCAAGCGCAATACATTATTATAGTTTTTTTATAGAGACATGTCAGGTTTTTTCCTTTTAGGAAATTTCTCAATTGCATATAATTCCCATTATTTTTGTTCATTAGCTCATCAAAAATCACCTGACATGATGATATGCAAATATAAAATATCCAAAGTGTACTTCCATGTACTCTAATACAAACAGTTAAAATAAACAATCAGCTTTAACCTGAGATGGATGCATCAAATGATAAATTCTTGCATTATCTTCACTAATTAATTAATTAAAAACCCATCAGAAAAGTTCCAGCTTGACCTACTTTCAACAGCCAATACAGGAAGGTTGATACCAATGGAAGGATATTCCAGTATATCTAGGCTAAAAATATAGTTCAAAGAATTAGACAATGACATATAAGGTAGGAAAGTCTATGAGTTTACCAAATAATGCCCCAAAAAATGAAATTGAGTAATAATTGAAATCTGCATTATGGTGCCTAAGATATAATTTTTTACAATGAACTAGTTATGTCATAATTCTTTCTAGGAGGATTGGCAATTAGTCTGATGCATACTGTATGTAACTTGGAGAAATACTGTATGTATCTTTAGCATCCAATTACTAATTACATTTGCAATTTCAGGGGACATAGCAACAGGCTGTTCACTGATATTGCTCATTGGCACATAGGGGTCTTTAAGAGGAGGGGTCAAAAAATTCAAGATGGCAATCACAACCAGACATCAACATTACATGAACATCGAGGGGGATGGGACTTTGACTGCATGGCCACAATCGCATATTGATTTTTTGATCCTCACCCCACCCCCATGGATGCTGCTGGTGGCACTTATAGTGAATTCAGAACTCATGTCAGAAACAGAGCCTTTAGTTGTTTTAATCATAATATAATTTTCTGTGGTTTATAATGACTTAGCATTTTGTATATCCATTTTTTAACTTGTTGAAGAAATGACTGGTTCACGAAGTCTGAATTTATACATAATACAATAACATGATTCATTTGACTGTGGCTTGGTGCAATAGTTAATAACCATGTTTAATGGGTTCCATTATGTAACAAATATCTTTCAAAGTAACTAACTATTATTAAAACTTGACATGGTTTAATAAGTGTGTGTAATTAAGTTACATATAAGGCCTTGATATTTCTAAATGTTAAGCATGTGTTCCAGTATTTTTTCCTATACTTTTTGTTCAATAACTTTATCCATCCAACCATCCTGTGTCTTTTACTAAAACATGCATTTTGAATAATGCACAATTGAAAACACTAACATAAGGATTGAAAATTTTTGAAAAATGTATCATTTGCTGAGGTAATCAACAATAGCTCTGTCAAAGCAATCATTTACAGTAGCAAATTTTTGCCATCAAAGGGTATTAATGAATGGATGTGTATAAAACTGTGCTGTTGAAATTTGTTCTGTCTGAAATCTATAGGACTTATGCGCTACTATATTATTCTAGATTTAAAATTGGTATGTGTATAGTAGTGCTCTTCAATATAATAACTGCTTATCACTTGGACCATGAGTAGCTGGGGAATTCTGGGAGTTGAATCTACACATTTAAAGTTGCCAAGTTTGAGAAACACTGACTTAGATAAATCCATTTCCTTTGTTAATCAAACTTACTCTGCTCATGTTGGGAATGAGCTTTAAGATGACATGATAGTAAGAAAAGTTTAGCAAATTGGCGTTGGTTAGTGTTAGTATGAACTTGGCTAGAAGAGAATGCTAAAAAGTCTTCATTGGAAGGGGAGAAGACAACTAGTAATCTGTCCTTAATAACCCTGAAATAACTCCCTTAAGAAACCCTATATTTTCTTATAACTAGCTATTTAAACAGGAATGAACTTGCTATTTCGCATATTTATTTTGGGGGGCCCATTCAATCCTCTATTCATCTTTATGTGCAGCAAATTCTCTCTAGGTGCTGTATATAGTTAGTATTTTCATTTGCTGCCTAAGTAGCAAATTACCCTGTAAACAACCCACAAGAGCTGCTGTGTAATTGAATTGTAACTGTTGACTTTGGACATTTGGTATATTTGCTGCAAGAAGTAAATTTTCAAAACTTCATCTTGATGCAGTCAGACAAAATGAAAGGTAATATTCTTTATCTGCTGCAGATTGCTGCAGATGAACTGCTTTCATATGAGCTTAAATAAGATTTAGAGTTATTCCGTCCTTCAGCTGGCCACAATTGAAAGTGATCAGGATCAATATTGCTCCCCCTGCATTGCTGCCCTGCACTGTGCATTACAATAGAGGGAGATGGGTGTATTAAAAAAATTTCCTGTGTCAAATTAATTTCCGTGTTATCCCCAAATTCAATTAGATGGGAACCCCATGTAAGTAAAAAAGTGTCCAACATCCCTTAGTGACAAATTACGGTGCTTAGTGTGCATATCATGGTGAAGTGTTGAGCCTTGCTAATCTTCTCACTAATTCTCAATTACCGTAAAATGAAGCCATAAATCACACAGACAAGGAATCGATGGGAATGTTGTTTTCAGGGTGATTGGCAGCCTCCCCAAAGGTTTCCTTTAAGTTGGTTTAAGGTTACCATTCTCTAAGGGTGGGGGGTGTGGGAGGCAGCTCGCTCAATCTCTATGATATAGGCCCACTGGGCTTTTGGGGATGCATGTGGAGGGACAGCACCAATTTCTGCCCATCAGACATCCAATTTTTCTCCTTTTCATACCTGCTGTAGTAAATGAGAAACAAATTAAATTTCACTCCACTATCTCCACAGAAACCATTTAAATTTTTCATGGAAACTAAATTGTCCCTAGACAAATAGCCCCCTGATTCTATGAAAATATACTGGAGCATGCGGGGGGGTCAGAAATAAATTTGTGTCACTCTGGATATGCCATTTTCTGTAATGTCATTCAACGCCGACCAATAAATGAATCCCTCCCGGAACACAATGGCGAGTCCCGGCTCTTGGGTGGATTTGCATTGTTCCCCCACTCCGAAGCAGTCTAATATTCTCCCTGTTATTAATTTGCAGCTAGGGTTTTACATTCATGAGGCCGAGATTGAAATGTAAATGAGGCACAAAATAAGTAGTCAGCAATAGCCCTGGTCGAGCTGCCTGTGTCATAGACTCATGGACTTACATGAAAATAGTTATCACTCAGAGAGATTAGCAGCTCAGAACATCAATCACAAGTGCAAGGAAACAATGAATAAAATCACCCAGACACGAGGAAGGAAATTACACGAGCTTTAAAGTGGAAAGGGAATATGTAATAGTGCTACCTGTTGTCAAAGCAGTAACATGGCTATGATAAAAGAAACATCATTACTTTTCTCCTTTCCTCTCTCATGGATGGATCACTCATATTCAAATGGTGCCATCTTTGCTATCTCTATTTATCACTTAAATGAACTGCACTTCCTGGCTGGAGCTATATGAGGCTTCTGGTCATTGTCACAAAAATGCTGTGGTTGGGTTTTGAAAGGTTGAGGGTCAAATGGATCCCTTCTGTAATATTGTAAATAAAATATTTATTTCTATGTGCCGGCATCTGCAGTTGCAGAGTTTATGAGTTTGAGGACTTCTTGTTTCCCAGTAGTCAATGTGAGTCTTTTAAGCTAATTTTCAAGTGTCATGGAGAAGATTCAGTGAAACTTGTGAAGTACAGATATACTGTACATGTAAGTGTATATTTTTCTCATTTGCAATTGATGGTGAATTGCACTATGTATTGATAGGTTTCTGACATTTACTCACATATTTGACCAGTGTTTTTCTAATATATACTCAGCCCATAATCATTCAGTATTTCCGTGATTCAGGGTTCAGTCACATGATTGTGATCACCATCTTGGTTTTTCTGACCACCCTTCCTGCAGACATTCTTGAACACAGACAGCCTGCCAAAAGGAAGATCTCATGCTAAGATTTCTTTTAATATATTTAGGTAGCTTTCCAGGCTCAAATATGCCATAATATAAATCAAAGAAAATAATGATATATTCTATTCATTGGCAGTATAAGATACATTCTAATCTAGGTAGGCAATAAGTTTTCTAGTTTAGGAAAATTACTAATGCCACCCTATAGATCTCAAAAATTCTTGGATCTAATGCAAGATGCCAACTCAACACAGCTCAGGAGGCAGACTTGGTGGAGTTTGATAGAGCAATGCTTGCATGTTATAGTTCATTGCCTCAAACATCAACTATGAATGCAACTGCTCCTACAAATTTTATTTCTACAAATTTTGCTACAAAACAGATTAAGGTGGAATACTGTATGGAGCTCGAGCAGTGCAAAGAGTTGCACAAGAAAAACAATTCACAATTCCATTGTTGCTGCCATGTCACTACCTTGCTTTTTCATGACTTATCCTACACCTTCATGTAACATAATTTTAAAGAACACAAAGGTAATTTGAACTCACTGATCTAATTTCTTCCAGTGAGTCCATGAGCTAAAATTTTCAATCATATGCAATAAGTGACAATGATGTAATTTTTCCTTTTAAAAAAAGCATGTTATTCAATTCTTGTGATTGGTTCAAATCCTGCCATTATAAAATCTTCTGGAAGACTGATCAGAAATCAGTTTTTGATGTAATATTGTTTTGAGATGGAAATGAAAACAAAACAAGAGCAGTTCTATATTTCTTTTCTCTTCCCCTTCCTAAGGTCATACATATTGATTCCTATACTCTTATTCTTATTTTGGGGAAACAAGTGACAACATTAGACTGAATTAAGGTGAAAGGGGGGGGGGGATTACATAGACCTTATAATAGAAGTATCTAAGATAAACACCCTCTCCATTGCAGGGGGCAATTTTGTCCATTCTCTTCTCCAAAGTAAACCATGAAGCTCAATCTACATTATCCCACAGCTTTCCCAGGGTAGCTCTCTGACACAGCCTCTTGGGTTTCAATTTTGGCCTGTAGGCTTTGACAGAAGACTGCTATAACAATTTGCATTTGAACACTTGAAAGATGTTATGTAAATGCTAAGTACTGCTCTTATGCTCAACAGTCACTCTTGAAACAGTACACTAGAATGCCTATCAAAATATCCCATTTGTTCTTAGAATAGAATCTGTGAGAATTGCTGAATGAGTTTTGAAAAGTGCCTTGAATCACTTGATGAGTGTCTCCACTCAATACAAATACTCCCTTAATAGGAGAATGGTTGGCACCATGATAGATCAACTCTAAAGAACAAAAATTGAGAAATACAATAAGTAGCAACATTGTCGCAGAAGAATGCAAAAAAGCTACTCTACTTCACAATTTTAAAAATGACCCCTTTATATACTGTATATGCTTTGAAGAAACAATTGTATAATTTAAGTTTTTAAGTTTTTAGTCTGGCATTGAAAAAAAGATATCAGTAAAGTTGTCCAACTGTAATTTTTTCCTGATCGTTATGTATTAGCAAAGATGTGATTTCAGAAAGAATGAGATCAAACTGAGGCAAGGATCTAAGTGAGATATATTTAAATCCTAAACATACATTTATATAATCAAGGACAATGTATGGTAAGTTTTATATGTAGCAAGGCATCAGCTCGTTCATAGCTGATCTTTGGGTCAATGAACAGTAACCGTGCAAACTTGAGAGGCATGTTTCTTGTTTGCATGCTTGTGACATTCTGTCTCATACATGTGCAAATACACACGTTTTGATGGATAAGCCTTACACACTGTTGGTTTCCTTGTATCTGAATGTAAGTGCCTTTGTCTGAAAGACCATCCCTACCATTAAGCAAAACGAGTCAGCTACCTCAGACAACAGATGAGTTTGTTCTGAAAAGCAGCAATCTGATAGCTATTTAACTTAGTATTTCTATGTTATTGCCAGATAAATTGGAAGATAGCATTAAGTACATGTGAAAATGCCTTGTCTTATTTTGCCTCCTGAATATTTTGCTTCAAGTGGAAATGGAAGGAGGGGTTCTTTTTTTTGCATTGGACTATAAACTATTTCTTGAAAATTACATTTCACTTTGCGATGTTGAAAGTGTGCCTTTGGGGGGGGGGTGTCCTGATGAAAATCAATGAAATTCAAGCTAGAAATATATGTAAATAAAGAAAGAAACAAACAAAAGAAACAAACAAATAAATAATGAATAGCCTGACAACACTGCCTGCTTGCAGTGGGTATACCCAGTTTTGCAAGTTGTACATGGTCACTAGTGCTTTTCAAAAGGATGCACTGATCCTTGGGAACTGGTTTATAGCACTAGAATCAGGAGCAAGAGGAGCCATTTGTCTTGGAGAAGGAACAAAGACAAATATCTAGAACTGTTCTTGCCTCTGAACAGACTTTTCTACTTTCCAAAATAAAAAGTCTAGTCAGGGAGCCACTACAGACTGAGGACAGATGGCATGTGGAGAGCTTCAGAGCTTCAAACAAACAATGCACCTAGTCAAGGATAAAAATGCCATAACCTTCCTCTCTTGGATTAGCAGGTCAAAATCAGATGCAAAGAGTTATCAAGGGGTTTTAAAGACCTCCAGCAACGTGAAGCCTGACAAGGGAATAAGAGCAATGCAATCTATATTCCATGCAAGAGGCTTCTATTCTGCACCCCCACATTTCTCCTGTTACCATTGTCCTCCCTCTTAGTGTCTGAAAATATATTTTTAATTGCTTATCAAATGGATAGTTATTGTATCATAAAATCTTCAAAGCAATTTCCCAGTCCTGTTCAGTTGCAGTGCTGAACTTTTAGATGCTGATAGATCACAATGGATTATGCTAATAAGCCTGTTAATAGCTCTTGCTGTGTTTTGTCGGAGCATTAAAACAAACTAGTCCTTATAACAGCTTGGGAAATGTTTTATAAAACATGTGAACTATGAGAAGCCATGACAAGGCCAGTAAATAATAGGGGGAGCTGGGGAGACTAAACAAATACTGTGTTAAATTATTGATGCATTAATCAAAAATACAGTTGTTAAGCAATATCATTAGTTCAGTGCTAATTGTTTTATGGATTTGTAAATGGGGTATCTGCATGCAGAATGAACCTTGTCCAGTTTTCTCAGCCTGCCTTTTACCTTTAGCTTTTTAAAGATTTTCTTCAATCTAATTTTATCTAGAAAAATCTTGATTTTTCTGAATGTAATGCATTTATGGTTTATCTACAATTTTTTAGTCAATGCAATTGTACATCCAACTTCATGAGAGGTCAATTTGTCCTCAACTTCTAGATGATATATGATGTAAAAAAATCTCAAATCAAATTAAAAATAAAACAAATCATTAAAATCAATATAGCTATTTAAATACTATGAAAATATTCTAAATAAATCAATTTCTATGCTTTACCTAAAACTTGTTTCATGCTTTCACTGGAAAGAAGGTACTGGAAATTGTGTGTCTAAAGTAGAAGCGTGGTTTATATATTAAACAGAAAACAATGTAATTCTCAATGTAAGGAATAACATTGCCCCAAATATTTCCTTCTATTTAATTCATTAGAAGCTATCTTGCTTGCTTTTCAATTTCAAATCAATTGACCACTGATTAAAAAAATTATAAACAAATATTTAAAATAAGTACATTTTGAAGATCCGATCAATATCTCAAGTGTACACATTAACTCCAAGATACTAGTTTTATATTTTTTGTAGACTAATTTTTCCAGTAGTGTTCCAGTTGTTTTGGGATTGCACCCAAGGCACTATTGGTACCATATCTTTGCTTTCTTTTGCCATAGTCATTCTACTTCTATTTTCAAGTCTTGGTATTTTGTAATTTTCTCCAGTTACTATTATTATGGTTGGTCAGGCAGTCAGGCAGATATTTAGAGTGGATTTGGTATTTTACCCACCTATCCCAAGGACCTGGGACAGGCAGATGTTCTTGTTTAAAAGTACTATTGCAAGATATAAGGTTTTCCAAGTAAAGCTGCCTTTTGTAATTGACTGAAGGTGATTTTGCCAATGCCAATGGAGTTCAAGTGGAACTCCAGATGTTTAGAGATTTGTACCAGGGCTCCTATTTACTAGTTACACTACTTAAACACAGTCAGCAATGACAAGATCACCATCAGTCAATTGCAAAAGACAATTTCCAATGCTATTTCAGGGGAGAAAGGTGACTTGCAATAGGATTCTGCAATTTCTTAGGATAATAGTTTTGCTTCTCTTCATTTCTATCAAGAGCATCAGCTAATATTTTGTGTCATTCATTTTTCTGTGTGCATGCGTAACACACATATTCCTTATTAGTTGATCAAACTGTTACACACACACTCACCACATAGACAGAACCTGTCCTATTACCCTCCACCCCTAAAAAGTGATTTCTTCATTGTCTCCTGTTTTGCAATTTGGGCTGCTGAGAACACAGATTACCTTTTTCAATAACCTTCTAAGAGATTTTTCCCCAAAGCCTAATAAATCATTGGCCTTCAACAACTGCTAGTTTAGTTCTAGTGGATTCCACTTCTGTTTTATGCACTTACTTTTGTTGAAGCATATTTATATCGTATTACATGATTAGATTTGTTCAGTTGTTAATTAAATGCTTCTGCAACCACTACTCACAGAGTAATAGTGAAAGTATTGAATTGACATTGAGGAAATCCATATTCTGGTACTCAGCCATAGAAGCTCATAGAGTGTCTTGGGTGCTACTGTTTCTCCATCCTATCCAGATCACGGTTGTTTTTGTAGGGGTAAATAAGGGGAGGGAGTACTTTTATGCAGTCTTGAGTTCCTGAATGAAAAGTGGGACATAAAATCAAGTCATGATGGATGAGAGGCTTGTTATTAGAACTCATCTGTCCTGTTTGGAGACCTATTAGAGAAAGGGGTCCTACAAGAGAGGTATTGAATGCAAAATTGTTGTCCAAATTAACAATCTTTGATCTGTGAAAATTCATTTCATTGTCAAGCAAATACATGAATAATCATTGTCCTTTAAAAAGAAAAGTAAAAACATAAGTCACTAGGTTTTTCTTTCAGTTGTTCAAGTTGCCTTGTTTCTGAATCTAATTTACCATTTTTATAATTTTTTTCTTTAAATACGCCACGGTTTACCATTCTCTTTCAGAAACAATGCCTTCAAAACTAATATGCCTTATGCGTGCATCACATTGCTCTTACTAGTCTCCCTACGCACACTTACATGTATACTCCCTTCAGAGAAGCAGATGTTTGACTTGACTCATATAAAAGACAAAAATTGAGTTACAGCTCCAGAGTGTGAGATCTGCAGGGTTTGCTATAGTTTATTAATGTTAGCCAAATAAAAATTACATTAGTGAAGAAGATCTACACGAGACTTCAGAACTCCCAGGATTAGGCCAGATGGTCACTTCTAACTGATCAAATCTTGTAAACTCTGTTGAGAGACAGTCTATTGATTGAATTTCTGACTTTAAATGCAGGCCCCATATCTATACATGTCCAAACTGATATCAGTTGTTTGAAATCCAATACAGAAGAATAGACTGGGAGATGATATTAGTTGTTCCCTATTAAAACTGTCGATTCCATCTGTTGTCTACCATATTAAGATACCGTGGGTGGCTTTTAAATATGTAAGTATTTGATTTGGATTAAAATTGTTATAAGTGAAATTCATGGGGGAAAATCTGTCTTTGAATAGTAGAGGCAAATGAGGGAGGATAAAAATGCAAAGCTGAAGATGGGATTGCCATGTCAAACATTTTCAAAGGAAGATATACAATATCTAGTCATGTTTATACACCATTGAGTAAAACTGTTGTATTCTGAAATAAGAGACCTACACCATATTGATCAAATCAAATTAATGAACATTTTAAATTACATAATTCATAAATAATGAATTCATTAATGAAAAATAAATTTACATAATTTGTGCTATTGTTAGGGAATGACTTGGAAAAATGGGACAAGTATAAGTTATCCGTGGGAATAAGGGCTTCACATAAGAATAAGAATAGCAGATTAACAGCACTGGCTCAATGTTCTTATTAAAGAAAAAGCAACAGCAATTATATCAGACGGCCTTAACAATTTCTAGGGAAATCCTCCATGGAGCTGAAACATCTGATAATTAAAATGTAAAGGTTTATCATCCTGCCATTCAAATGGAGCATTTCTAGGTACTCCAGTGGCCCCCTGAACATCTGCCAAACTGCCTTACTCTGATGACATTCCCTGAAGTCCTACTTCAGATGGCATATGACAGCACCATAAAAGAGGCAATTTTAGGATTCCATGGTCATGGAAAACCACTAACATTTTTGGTAAATATGGCTACTCCCTAGTGACTAGAAGACATGTATCTGATAGAAAATTAACATGATTTTTGGTGTGGCATTATGAAAATAGGCACTTAGTTAAATGCCGAAGGAAAAAATTAAGACAGAAATACAAAAGTCCCCCATCTAGCCACCCTAGAAAGGCCAGTGTGACACTAAACAGCTGTTGCTGTTTAAATTTCATTAACAAAGGAAGGAAGCCATATGGATCAGTGAGAGAGCAGGAAACAGGTAATGAAGTGAGCAGTAAAATCAAGTTTAAAGAGATGGTTCCATGGAACTGATGTGAAGATCTCAGATTTTTTCATATCTATATAAATGACAATAGGATCATGATCACAGTTTTCTTAGCATTAGTGTCCATTAAAAGTAATAACATATGTACACTGTGTTATTACTCAATTTATGTAACTCTTGATAGCATGGTTTCTGAGCAAAAAAAATCCTAATTATTTTATTCTAGCCATTACACTGGAGAAGTTTGATTTGAAGTGAGATGGCTGCCTTAAATACCTAATTATGAATATATACAATGTCACCAAATGTTAATTGTTTTATCTAGTGTATTATCCTTGAATATTTGCTGCTTTGGAAAGGAAGAAGATTCCCTAATAATATGATCATTAAGCCTATTTCTATATATACCTGATATTATGGAATTACAATGGTATTATTCATCAAAAATCAATACCTTAAATTTGGGTGGATGGGCTCTTGTAGGCCAAAAGTTTGTGCACCAAAAACCCTACCTTAATCCTTGGAAAAGCTGAGAAAGAGTCTTATCTCCCTCCCTTGAAAAAAATAGCCAAACATTAATGGCAATGATGACCTGGACCTGGTTGTGATAAAATAGCTACTTCATCTGAACAAATTACAATATATTCCCCAATGGGAAAGAAGTATTTTGCTTTAAATCTTTGTACAGAATTTAATTTCTATTTCTCAGGGTACCTGATGAAAGACCACTAAGATGATGATTTGATATTGCTTTAGATTTTCATGTAAGCTTTTTTTGTGTTTTGCCTTTCTTCAGAAGAATACAAGTTAAAACAGGTGACCAATATACAGTCAGGTCCATAAATATTGGGACATGGACACAATTCTAACATCTCTATACACCACCACAATGGAGTTGGAATGAAACAAACACAATGTGCTTTAACTGCAGACTGTCAGCTTTAATTTG
>JAOYMU010000010.1:23202302-23225319 GCA_025802295.1 Psammodynastes pulverulentus
TTTTAGCACTCTGTCTAGATCTAGGAATAGTACAGATAACCCATGTATTCTGGAGACCATCGCATCACACAGGAGAACTATACCTTTCTCATCAAATGGAGTTAAGGATCATCCTTAACTAGAGACTCAAGCTAAGGCAGGTCCGACAAGGCCTTTTTCTTCCATTGTGCCATTATTGTCAAGAACAAATATTGTTCATGGCTTTATATTCTTCTATATCTAGTGCTTGGCTCTAGCAATAGAAAAATGCTATTTTTTAAACATGACTTTGGCTTTAAAGACGATTTTGCTGAACATTAACAAAGATTTATTCATTATTACTTTTTATTATTTAATGAAACAAATTTTCATTTATGTCTTACACCTGGTGGAAGCACCTATCAACTTTGGAAGGTCTTTAAAAAGGCTAGGGAGAGTCTGACTACATTACTTCATGAACAAGAGACTGAAAGAAAATTCAAGAATTATTGATCTGACTGGAAATTTAGGAGGCATCCTGAGACAAAGTAATTACAATCCATTTCCTATTGTTGCTATGGTTAAGCCAAGTCAAGGGAGCCTCTGTACTTTTTATGGCAGAATAAGGTTTACTAAATAAATAAATAAATAAATAAATAAATATTATTTGTCTGGATTGTATCTATCTTACAAGATTGAAAGTATTAAACATTTAATCAGCTTTGATTAAGTAACCCAGGATTTCAAATATGAATTATAAATAGAATCTGATTCAAATGAAATAATATGAATTGCTTGTGGCAGTCTAGTTAATCCTCTTTGTCACTTTAACTTAATTCAGAAGCTATTTTTAGATTATTTATATGAGATGGTATTCATCTTCAAGTCTGAATCAAAAGAAACATTCTCATTATTATATTCCCTCAGGAAATCACCTGTTTTCAGAATCTGTAAATATTAATCAAAAGATTATTATCTGGTTAAAAATACTCCCAGCGACCATGCCAAAACTTCAGTCCATTTGTCAATTGTATGCTCTGGTGAATTTTCAGACAAATAATTAGGAGAGACACTCTACCATGTTTTGATCTGATTCCTGAGACAGATGAATGTGTGTGATATGTTCAGTCCACAGATATTTTGAACCTAAAAAAAAAAAAAAAATCCTGGCAAACTGAGAAAGCCAGGGGACTTTACAGTGAGAGAAACCAATTGCCCAGTCCTAGTTAAGCTAAGGCATTATTTTTAAATGCTGGTTTTCAGTGTTCCTAGAAATTCTGAGGTATCTTGGAAGCTTGTTGATATTTTCAGTCATGGTGGCCAAACACATCTCTCACAGCTGCTATTTCTGAGGGGAATTATTAGCTATGTTTCTAACTATCCACTCTCAGATTACATGAAACCAGGAGGAAATCCAAGAGCAGTCCAGGACATTTTGATGATCAAGCATCCTCTTGGTGTGAAAAATAAAGTATTGTGTTGACAACTTGGGGACCTTTCATTTTGCTACCTAAGACGTTAGATTTTTCACAGATAGTATGCATTCAGAGATCCTTGAATGGGAAACGGTACCTAATATTAGAAAATTTGAGTAGAATAGAAAAATAGTTTCTGAAGGTACTTGGCTGATTCTACCTCACTGTAGTATGTTACTTACAAAGAATCGTTTTTTTAAAAAATGAATTCAGAATTCTTTTTAAAAGCACAACTTTGGAAAGAGTGTGATTTAAGGTTGCCAGAATTGGGCTGAAAAATCTATCCAACCATTAGCTGGCAGGCAAAACAAATAGAACACTATTAATTATTTGCTGCCACCTAGTATTCAGAGTTTTATTTGTAGTTTGAATAATGTGCATAAGATGTATTGTGTATAAGACAAGTATAATTTTAAAGCTGGTCTTGGAGCGGGCAACTGTCATGGAAGGCTTTAATTGAATTTTCAAATATTTTGATTAATACCTTCTGAAAATCAGAATTCTTGGAGTATCTTGAGAAAATTAGTATTACCTTGTAATAATCTTTTTGTATCCCACTTTTTGTATCTCCCTCATTCAATGTGTTCCTTTGATTCTGTGGTATTAAAAAATCAATCCACTTTGTGCAGCTCTCTAAAGAAGCATTTATATTGTATATAAATATATCTTTATATTATACCACATACTCTGTCCCTTCCCTTTCACACAAGCACACAGGAGAAAAATAATAAACAATCTGTTTATATATTCAGTGAAAAGATTCCCATTATGAAAGATTTCCTTTAGCATCATTCTTTTCAAGTTTCCCTTTAACATAGGATTACAAATATTTATAAGTTTATTCACATATCATTTTTACAGGATGTACATTCATATGAATCAACATAAAATTTTGAGACTGAGATCCTATCCGTCTGATAAAGGAGTCTTCTGAACTATCTCAAATTATAAAAGGTGTTCATCTTTCTTTCTTTCTTTAATTCCACAATAACACAGGGTTACATAATTAAAGATCCATTGGTTTTATATAAGATTCCCCACCACTACTATCCCTTACAGAAATCCCTGATACTTTTGTAAATTGTGTATACAGAATCAATCCAGGATAAAAAATGATGGTTTTGAATCACACAGGCTGCTCATGGTTCAGGAAAAGCAATTTCATTATAATTAATTTGAAAAATAGAAGGCATTCTCCAGTTTTTACTCAACAGAATTAAAACATCATATGCCTAGCATTTAAAAATAAATAAATAAAATATTCACCTATATTAATATAAAAAGCAAAATATCAGCTTACCTGTGATAATTTTTCACACATAGTATAAGTTTATTTTCATTAAAATGCAGCATTCAATAAATACTTTTTCCAGTCCTAATTTGATATTTTCTATGTTCTTTGTTTGTTTCCTGTTAAATATGCCATATTAGCAAATAATGCATCTCAGATAATTTTGATGCTCCATCTTCTGACCTTCACCATTGTAGTAGAAGGACTGGCAGAACCTGGGGCAGAGTTAAAATGGGATCAGTCTAGAATCCCTTCGTAGCCACAAGCAAATTAAGTCCAACCTCCCTTGAATTCTGTTGACCCTTATCTAACCCCAAGCAGGCATTAACCATTAGTTGAGTAGATTCCAATGCATAAGCATGATTAACAATAAATCAGTTTAATTGAACCTTCTTGTGTGGACCTGAAGTTTCTCATCTGACAACCATAGCTATCAAAGTGACTTTGAATAAACAACAGTTGATATGTAGTACAGATCTTGGACTTCCTTAGTGGAAATATGTGTATGTTTCCACATTTATTTTGGAGAAATAACCCACAGTCAAATTTAAAAGAGATAAAATATATAACCAAGTAGAGCTCCTCATTTTGTAGGATTTCATAAAAAGATCATTATTACAAAGAAAAAATATATATTAGACACCACTGGATATATTTGAGGTATAAGTTCACGAGGAAAATCTAACATAGCACAGTACTGCAGGCAGAATAATTTTTAAAATGAGGAAAACAGTGAGACCACAATATAACCACAATTAAATGTAGCTTAATTAATTTCAGTTTGTACTTATATGAGGGACAGATAAAAGCAGGACTTCTTCACCAAATCTGGCCCCAAACCTCTATATTGCCTTTGAGCTCTCTTCAGCCACAACTGTCCAAAATAAGCTGCACAACTTCCCCCATTTTGCATCAGAAATGCACAAAAAGTTGTAGTGTACCTTCTAAAATACATGCAATGTCTTTAAAAAAGAAATCTCTTCCCCACAAGATAAAGGGAAATCAGAAATCCAGGCCCCAACCACATGCATGACACAGCTTTCTCACTTTGCATCACTATATTACTTACTGCAACTTTTTGTCCTTGCCAGCAGTACCCAAATGTTAGATGCGGGGATGGGATCTAGCCAGGTCTGCCTGGGTTGGGCAATCTGGTTGTTATGGGAAGCCTCTGTAGAGCGGAACAGGAAGCAAAAAAACCTGTGATGGGCCTCCTACCCACCCTGATTTTTACCTGTGCTTTATCTCCTGAAGCTGCTCGTTAATGCAAGCCCCAGGTGGGGGCTGGAAAGCGTCACACATGCATTTTTCCAGTGCACATGTGCAGTCCCAAAATGGTAGATGGCGCCGGTTACATCCCATTGCTAGTTAAATGTAATTTTTCTTCAAATGAATATTCCACTCTCAGCCTGTCAGAGATTATAATTAATTGTAATACAAAGGGTGATTCTGTGATTCATTTGGATAGAACCAGCCAGTTCACAAAGCAAATTGAAGTCTGAACGGCCTGTTCAGACAGTGTTCATTTGTATATTCCTCAAAACTGAAGATTGTAAAGGAAGTAGAATAATCCTAAAGCACGTTCTGGCAGAAGATCCAGGCATAAACTACCTTTGATGCAGCTCTTACCTCATAGGATACAAAACCTGCTGCAAAATGAAATTGCTGAAACCATCATAGCAAAAGATTCTAGAACAAGGATGTCAAACTCAAAGCCCATGGGCTGGATCTGGCCTGTGGGGTACTTAGATCTGGCCTGTGGGGCCATCCTGGAAATAGTGAAGGACAGGCCCGCAGTGCTTCTGCCAGCAAAAATGAACTGTGTGCATCCCTCCTGCGTTCCATTTTCATTGGCAGAGGATTGCAGGAGGCTGTCCCAGCCAAAAAAGGAGATTGTGAGGGCCATGCTGACCCTCCAAGCTCCATTTTTGCTGACAGAGGGTTGCAGGAAGCTGTTACAGCTGAAAACAGAGCTAGGGAGCCCGTTTTCGCTGGCAGAGCACTCAGCCCACCATAAGCACCCATGACATGATGATGTCATGCTGGCCATGCCCACCCTGGCACCCTGAGGTCAAACACAACCCTGATGTGGCCCTCAATGAAATCAAGTTTGACACCCCTGTTCTAGGAATACATCTTTCTGATGTATTCCTAACTTATTCAAGATGGAGACGTGGTAATAATTATCTAAGTTACTGAACCATTTTAAACAGGAAGAGGAACATGTAGCATAGTCCTCTTATATGCAGAAATCGTTTCACAATGTGTGTAACAGATCACTTGCTTGAAATTTTTTTCCTAATTGAAAAATGTGGCTGCATATGAAAAGCTATTGGGATGTGGCAGGATTCAATTAACTCCTCCATTTATACCAGAATTCTTGTTCTAACTGGATCAATGATTCAGTTCATTTCCTTGGCTAGCAATATGAACATTTAACTTTCTTGCATCTCTTTTCTTCTATTTTCCTTATCTGACACAATCAAAACAACAAAGGACAAAAGACAAAAAAATATTCTTAAAACAAAAAGTAGTTGTTATACCTCCATTTTCAGAAGGACATCTCCCAGTCACAATTTTTCCTATATTCTTACAAACCACCTGCATTTTAGAAGCTGACAACCAAGAAAGGAAACTGTAATTTTTAAGCACAAAATTCTATCTTGTGTCTTTCTTTATACTGAAACAAAACAAGTTTGTACCAGAATTTTCACCTATAAAAATAGTTTTTAAAAAACTGAAGATGAATCTAAAGCAGTTTATGAATTGAATTTCAAATTAGGAATATTTAGAATAGGTCACTAAACTAGAATTAATGGGTATCTATTTTAACAAGTATATATTAAATAAATCTGCCTGCAGCCCACCGTCTATTGAATGGCGCCATTCCCTTACTTGATCAAATAAGTTTGTAAAGCATTAAAATGAGTTTTTAAAACATTGCAAGAATGAAAAAAACTCTTGGAATAAAAAGAACCCGAAGATGAATTTACCTTCCTCAAGCAGCATTATTATTTTCACACCATTTTAACTCACAAACCATTTTTCTCCAATCTTCATAAAAGTAGTGTGTGCATTTTTGTTCCTTGTTAATTGTTTCAAAAATTATCTCAAGCTATCTTCACAAAAGCAGGTGAAGCGTCTCCAAAGTAAAAGTTTCATACTGGACATTTTTCCTTATATAAAGATAACCAGAAGTTGGCAGTGTAATACATTTAGATTCTAAAGCATTAACCAAACTCACCAAAATCTCTCATTGATCAGCTCAAACTGAAGTAAAAAGTTTAAAAGAAAAAGCACAGAAAAGTATGTTACCTCTCAAAAATATCAAAATATGGGAATTCAGAAAAAATTCCTGAAGTCTTGCTGACATTTTAAATATCTCCTCCAAGAGCTTATGAGAGAATAGACCTGTGTCCATAACTGTAACATCAAATTGCCACCATTTCTCCGAAGTTCCATACTGTAGTTCAAAACAAGAATAAGCAAGTATGGCACTTTAGCTGTTCCTGGATTACAACTCTCAGCAATCTTTACCATTGGTCATAAATACATGACAAAGTTGCCTTTCCTTGCTTTAAAAGCAAGATATCCATCAACTGCTAATCATCTGGATAGAAAGCTATTAAAATTACAATTGATTTTACTACAGTAATTACATTCAATATCATTTGTGTTGTCAGGCAGTAGTGTCTGTTACAAAGTATAAAGAAATGCTAAATTATATGAAATTGTTTATATGGCATGGGTACATGAAAATATCAAATGTAGTAAATATTTCAAAATCTAGTTGGCCAAACAAAACATAAGTTTTCTACAAAAAATGGTGTCCAAGAACTTGCCTAGTAAGAAAACATATGTATACAAAGAGATTTTGAAGACACAAAATAGCAAGTAAGCACAAGTCGATTTCACTTGTGCTAAGCACACACTTTAATGCTTTGGCAAACATTCCCAAAATATCTCATCTGAAGATATATAGAAGCCATAGAATTCCATTAAATAAACTGAAAATCCCATAAACTTACCAATGGCTCTTGAATTGATTTAGAGGAGATTCAGTTCTAAAACCAGAATCAAATTATGAGAGGTAACTACTATTGAAAGCAGGTTCATAACAAGAGAATTTGTTAATCAAACATTCCATAAATATAATTTCCATTATTTCTAGCCTAGGGTGAATTGGGTTCCCTTTTAAGTGAATTGAGCATGAACTAGAGCATGAATTTAGAGCAAATCAATATAACAGGCAGAGGATGGTGAATCTTCCATGAAACTGTGCACTGAAGTAGATTGGTTCTTTGTGATAAATTAAAGGGAAATGATTGATTGCACTGAAATTAATTAATTCCATCTGTATTCAGAGTAGAGAAATATCTGCCATCTTGCTGTTGTTCTACAATTACATAAACACTTCTCTAGTTTGCATTGGCACTGCATACAGAAAACATTTGCTGATAGGTTTCCATAGCTTTTTAGTAGTCTTCCTCAATCTGGTGCCCTACAGGTTAGTTGAATTTCAGCTCCCACGAGTCTAACTTTGCTTTATCCAAGGCATCCAAAGAATTATAATTTTGAAAAGTTCCATTAAAGCCTTACATTATAATTCACAGAGGAAAAATACCATGACTTCTGACTTCTCTATTATCAGCTTTAAAACTGCAATTAACCATACATTCAGTATTTCTATGAGACATATGGCTGCAAATCCAGGTTACTAGATGGCAACGAAGTTTTTTGTGCCTCTTTGCCATCATCTAATGGCATCTGGATTTTTACAGCTCAAATATGGCAGGCCTATGTATACTTGTGTGAAAGATTGTAGATATGTTTAAAGTTATGCTTTCATTATACTCTTGGCACAAAGAGGTACTGGGGCTTTTGCAAAGAGGTAGGAAAGTCAGGTAAATGTATCTGTTCTTAAGCATATTCAAAATATAATTTACGACAAATAAATAAATGGTGAAAAGCAATATGCCAACATTAATACTGAATGCACAATAGAAAGTATCAGCATTAGGAGCAAAGTTTGAAAATATGAACTCATAAAAGAAATATATCTTATGAACTGATTAAAAAATAACAAAATATTCAATTACTAATTGCTTTAAAAAAACAAATACATTTGAGGGCAACACATTGGATGACTGTATGCTGTTGAGAAGCAAAGATTCTCAGTGAAATGTTGGTATCAAATGCAAACAGCTGTAGTAATAGATGAATATTTCTCCCCAGATGATGCACCGAATTAATGAGTTGGTTAAAGGAATTTACATGCGAGTGAGAAACATAGACATAATAATCCCAGTTTGGTAATATAATTTCAGTTGATTTCCCTTTCTCTCTATGACTGGCACTACAGATTTTACTCATTAGAAAACTCCCAATGAGGTTGCATTTCATGTGCCTAAAACTGGATTTATTTCTATGCATTTATACAACTCACATGCTGAATTTATCTACCTCTGTATGGCATTTTGATTGTTGCTCCTTATTTTAAAACAATTTTCCAAATAATAAGACTAATTATAATTATAATAATTAAAACAGGCAGTTGAGCTTAGTTCCCAGAAATATGGGACATAAACTGGATCAAAATCATGGCAATTCCCTTTATATAAGCAATTCATATTTCTTCACCATACCATAGAAAAACAAGTCTATCTAATTTTGGCAATAAATGATCATTCTTAAGACTGAGCACCAAGGACCAGGTAAACAGTTCCTATAGAATAGGTTACAAACAGAATAAGAATGTGTTGCTATTTTTCCCTTTTAATCTAAAATATTTACAGTATTGCACTTTACTGCACTCAATTGCATTTCACTAAACGTAACACTGCATCAGTATTATGCTTTTAAAACTGCATGTCCATCTTTGATAGCTGAATCAATCTCTCAAGAGCAAGCCAGGGAGATTTTTCTTCTGAGAAATCCAGATATCTGGAAAACAAAGCAAGGAAATCAACCTGCCCTTGTCTTAAAAGCAAATCTGCTTATTCAGATGGTTAATTATTATTCTGTTCATTATAATTGTTTCCATCACTTAGATCATAATTTTGTCTCTCAAACTTTTGTGTTGTTGCAGCTCCTTGTAAAATATACAGCTGGAGGGTCTGCTAGGTCTGGATTAAACTGCCTTATCTGTCATTTGAAATTCCATGTTTTAAATTTAAGCCACTTTTGCAAAAGCGGCTCCTTAGTTCATGAGCAATTTGTGAAATAGCTAGAATATACTTGGCAACTAAGGAGAAATGTTATGGTAATGGAGACCAGCCCCTGGGATTGTTTTCAAGCTTGGGTTTTGTTCCAGTAGAGTCTGTGATTTCCAAACGGTGTTAGATATTGTTAGGCACATGCACAACTTTGCAAAACTGATAGCAGTGAACAGTGTTAGGCTGACACAATGATCACTTTGGCCATGGTCAAGCTCCAGTTGTCTCAACATTCAAAGATGCCACATAATTTGGAGAATTTTCCCTCTCATCTTCTCTCCTCCCCAAAGTATTCTTGGTTTTTTTTTCTTTTGTAAAGTTGTTATTTATACCTAAAATTCAAACTCAGTGTGCATCTGGTGGGAATGAAAAAGTTTGACCGCAATTACCAGCACTAAGCGGTTGGCCAAAATCAAAAAGGTAGATAGGTGTCTCAGCCAAGCACAGATGACAGCGGGAGAAAAGGAAACTATTGTCCATCCTGGCAATGAAACTGCTTCCAGAAAGGAAATGTCAAAGCCCCAGGGCCTCAGCATGTTTCCGGGCCTTGAGCCTCAAGTCAGCAATACTGGAATTCTTGCTGTTGCTCTTGGCGGCTGCAGCCACAACTGCAGCTGCAGAGGCAGAATCAGCCAAGGAGGCGATTGGGAGTCCAAAGGGAGGGGGAGGAAACATCAAATAAGGGGCGTGAGCAGCTAGGTGAGGATGGAGGTGAGGGTGGGCATGGGTGACCCCCTC
This sequence comes from Psammodynastes pulverulentus, assembly GCA_025802295.1. Classification (NCBI taxonomy): domain Eukaryota; kingdom Metazoa; phylum Chordata; class Lepidosauria; order Squamata; family Psammodynastidae; genus Psammodynastes; species Psammodynastes pulverulentus. The sequence continues at coordinate 23,211,980 of JAOYMU010000010.1, forward strand.
CAACTGCAACTGAGCTTGGACCTGGAGGGAAAAAAAACCATAAAGAAAATAGATTAACAGGAGATATTCCAGCAGATATTCCAACAGGGTAAATGCCCTACCAGCCCTACCAGACCAGCCCTACCAGACCAGGAGGAGACTATACCTTATTGAGATGGACATGATAATAGAATCTTACAAGTCTGTTTATATTATTCCACTCTTTCTTATGCCCCAGTGGATCAGAATGGCATTTGTTTGGTCTTGCTTCTCAGGGCTTCCATCCCCTTTCAGCCCTCTTTATCTAGGTAATGGTTCTTGCATATTTTTGTCAAGGCTTACTCTTTATCCTTACTCTTTATCAGGCATTACTCTGTGTCTTTGTAAATGATTACCTATTTAAGTAATTTTAATTCTGTGAAGGTTGAGTGTTTACCATTTATCTGTCTGGGGCACACAGGTATGAAATAAACAGTAGAGGAAACAATACTGTTTCTGACTAAGGACTGTGCAACACTTTAATTAACTTCATGTGGTACTTAGTATCATTTAAGTAATTCCTATAGGTCCATTCTTGCACTTTTGGGAATAGTTAACTCTTCAGCTTAAAGTCCTTGAGAGAGAAAGGGAGACAGAGATAGAATTGGGTAGCACAAAAAGAGGCAGAAGGAGGTAATGATGCAAGATACAGTCACACTAAACAATGGACTCATCCTCTCTATCTAGATCCATCTTCGATTAAAATCTGGCTACACCCATCATAAACTCAGGTCATCTCCCAATATTTCAAGAGCCCTACACTGAAAATTTTTTCCATTTCTGCTTTAAAAATTAAGCATTTCTGGGTATGATTTTGACAAAGTAGGTGTCGCTTGTTGTCAAATTATGGTTATTTACAAGTAGGGAAACTATACTTACGAAACTCTTGATGGTATGTCAGAACAGTCCCAAGATAGGATAGGATAGGATAGGATAGGATAGGATAGGATAGGAGAGCAGAGCAGAGCAGAGCAGAGCAGAGCAGAGCATAGCAAAGCAGAGAATTCTTTATTGGCCAAGAAATGATTTTGATGGTGTTTATTAATGATTTTCCATAAAATAAAGAACAAAACAAAGGTGTTAAATCTTGTCCCTTAAATCACTCCTACAAAACAGGCTGAAAGGTTTAACTCCACCCTCCCCCAGGTATCACTGATTCCATCCAGGTCTTTTAAAAATGGAGCATGGTCTACAGACAAAAAAGTTGCCACATTGTGTAAATGACTAGAATATCTGTAAACTAAAACCTCTGTCATAATACTATTAGTCTTTTTGATTTCACATTCCTTTTGTTTTTATCACTAATATTTAAAAACAGATAAGCAGTTACCCATAGATTAAAAATTAAAAAGTCATAATCAAGATGCATTATGTTTTCTTATAACCCAGAATTGAATCTACTATTGCACAATGTCACTGGATGAATATACCATTCAAACTGACAGCACTCTCTTTCTTGCTACATTACCCTATCTACATTGGTTACTGTAAATATCACTAAGAATGTCCTTTCCTGGAACTACTGCGAACTAGCTTTTCCAGATAGAACCTCTCCTCCCTCCTATTCCCTCCCCCTCCCTCTGCCACACCCCTCTCCAGGTTCTGGCATTTGATGGGGTTGGACAGAGTCTTAAGGAGTTACCAGTCAAAGATAGTGTGCATGTTATGATAAAAACTGGGTTTGTTTTAGCAGAAATAATATGATGAATTTGACCTTAATTCAAAATTTGAAAGCACTTATTAGAAGCATGATGCCTCAGATTAGCAGGTTGGGTTTTTTGGACAATAAAAATTTTAATAATAATTTCATAAAGCCAGAATGAGATATAGAATATTTAGAAGTAGGGAATTTATGGGATGTTTACTTTATCACAAGAGTGCTTTCTTTTCCTTTTAATATATTGTCTCCCTTTCCTTTCTGTGTTTTCATTCTCTAATCTGTTCTACATTCTCCCCAGATTCTTAGCCTCTTTTTAGTCTCTGTCTCTTCTTCCTATAAAGAAGCATCTTTACATTCAAATAAAAACAAGATCATTTCAAGATATCTTTCCTTCTCTTCCAGCTTAGCATTGTTACCATTCTGGATTTAAGCAAAAAAACTTATTTCATTTTAAATATATAAAACGATTCTTTTTTTCCCCTTCCTGTCTTTATAAAATATCTACAATCTCATTTTTTTCACTTATCCCCAATGCTTCCTTCAGTCACTTCTGCTATTATGGGTTTCCCCTTCCATTCTCTTTACAGCCTTCTCTTCTGCGTGATGGCAAGGGATACTTCTAGTACAAACATGAACATGAATATCAAGACCAATCTCTAGTAAAGACCGTGAATTAATGTTCCATTGCACCTATTTCAAATCATAACACATCTACTTTATTAATACTCAGGCCACTGGTAATTAATAAGAATCCTTCCTTCCAAGCCCTTGTAAAGTTACATATTGGTGAGGAACAATATTTAATCCATTAGTTCTTTTTTTATAACAGCCAAGGAAGCATCATGGTCTATCATTGTCCAAAAAGGTTTTCTTACCATAACTCAAACTCACAGGCTCTCTTAAATTGTAATCAAAATCAGACCAAAATAGGCTTCTTTCTTGTGTACAGTTTTTTCAGAGTGGACTAAAAATAACTCTCTGCCAAATTTGAATAGAAACGCTTCTCTATTTAGTACCTCCAATTGCTGAGTTTGGCCTCCTTTCTTTTATTTTTCATCTTTAACTCATGGCAAATAAAATTAGTCCAAATGTAATAATTCCATCCTTTTCTCTGGATTGTTAATCTCAGGCCATCTACATTCCTTTAGAAATGTATCAACTGTACTGTTCTCCTGAAAAATATTTATATTCTATTTAACAGTCAATTTAACTCATGCTATTCCCAAGTTTCTTGCAGTCCCAAATAAGTTTATTATTTTCACATCAAGGGCAGGCTAAAGAGATAGTAGACTCACAGTTCAATAGAGATTCCTGTAGTTCAAAACAAATGTTGTAAAAGTGAATGATGAAATTATCAAAATAGAATGATTCAGAACAACAAAGTACATAGAATTGTGGTTTTCAGCTGCTCTAACAAGTGGTCTATGGATGGATGGTGACCACATCTAGTGGGATATAGTAGGGCAATCAACACCAAGCCCTGGAGGACAGAATATAAAGAGTTGAGTGATACATACAAGGTACCAGGGGCAAAACATCACAAGAGTTCCCTGGCTTTCAGTGCAAAGATCTAAGTATATTTCTGGGGGGGAAATCAGGTCCTTTAGTATTTCCATACACTTTCTTTAAGAGCTGTATATGGAAAAACTTGTTCTTCAGGAAGATTATTGTGAAGCTCATTGGGCCTCCTTTAGTGAAAGTGGAAATGAATTTCACAAAGACTTCTGATCCCAAATTCTACCTTTCAGCAGCTGACATGCAAAGGGGCAGACCTTCTCCTGGAAAATCAGAGGCACAGTTCTTGTGGATAACAATGTACTTCAGCTTTAAACTACAATATTTCCTCTTCATGCTGCCTGCGAGACTTTTTCATCTCACTTCTCTTAGCCCATTTTGCCCCCTAAAAATAGGTACTACGCTGAGGTACTACGCTGAGTTGGAGTTTCATTTTCTTTTTTAATCAGTAACAGTCTTCTTTTTCCACATTGTTTCCCTCCTGCTCAATATTCCAATCCCTACATTCCTTTGGTTTGCTCCAAAGGTCCAGTATCTGGCAGTCATTTCTGCTTACATCAATTTTTTTCTTTTTTCCTATGTGGCTATCTACTATACATTTCTTCTCCTCTCCTCTCCCTGCTTTGTCTTCTAGTTCCCTTTTAATTTTGATTCTTGCTCTTCTTTTCCTTCAGGCAAATTTTTCTTTCTGGAATTTGTACCACACTGCTCTGCTATCACATATGCCCAAACCAGGTTCATTTTCCTAGGAGCTTATTTGGGGAATAAAAATGTAGAAGATAAGGAAAATGACTTGGTGGAAACACAGACTAGTTCTTGATTTATGAACATAACTGAACCCAGAATTACAGTTGTAAGTCATACTGGTTAAGCGATCCTCAGGTGACCAACTCAATTTTAGAACATTTTTTGTGACAGTCCTTAAGCAAATTAACAGGGTTGTTAAACAAACCCATTATCCATAATGGACTTTTTTGTGGAAACCAGTAGCCGCCAGTCATAAATTACAGCCACATGACTATGGGATCCTGCAAAAAGCCATAGATGCAGGCCAGTTGTCAAGCATCCAAAATGCGATCAAGGGAAAGTAAAGGAATAATTACATGCTGCTGAAGCATCATTTGGCCTTTCTATGCCTCCTATGCAACCTTCTGCTCTAATCGTCAGCGGTCAATGTAGAGTTTACAGTGTTGACTCCAAATTCTCTTAGCTTTCTACCATTACATATAAAAACATATCCAGTTAATTTTTCACCTGCATTCCACTAAAGCATGTGTGATTGTTCCTTCTTTTTCCCTTTAATGGGTTTTCTCTCAAAAAAGAAATGATATAGGATCTGATATGAAAATATAAAAATTACAAATATCATGCAGGGAAGTCTAGAGACATTCCTAAAATTCCACTAAAAAAAATCACAAGTAAAGCTGGACAATGGTTCCATAACAGCTTATTCAGACTGCCACTTTTCCCTACAAGACTTTTACAAAACAGCTAAGAAAAAAAAGGTTTCTTGGAAAAAAGAAGATGACTAAATTTTTTACCACAATTCCTCTGATGAATTAAAACAGGAAAAACACAGACTTATTTCATTCACCCACTAAGTTCTTTACTCCAAAAATCCAGAAATGATGGTACTTTTTTTAATTTAAAAAAAGAATAAGCTTCAAAAGAAGCCCAGCAGAAATGATGTTATTATTTACAGGCTTTTTAACATACAACAAAATCTTATGCAGAAAATAGACTCAACAGCAGTGATAATCATGCATTTATTTTTTAATGTTATGAATATACTTAATTTTAGACAGCAATCTAACCTAGAAAATATTGAAATTAAGAAGAAAGACAGAAGGGTAGTAGAAGGAGATGGGAAGGAAAAATGTTAGCACCCAAGAATACAGGATGCATGTTCAAATGCTAACATAGCTGCCTCTGTCCCTTGCCATGAGTAAAACTGCCTTCTTTGTGCTATTTGAAACCAAGTTGTTCCATGTTCAACCCTATCAGAGGCCACATCTGTAATAATTGTGAAATTATTAAAGACATAAGTAACATCCTATAATAGGGTAGCACAACACTATATTAAAGACTTTTCTTCTCAATTATTATTGACACAAAAATCCTCCATTGCTTCCCCCTGGATTATGCTGTCCTTATCTTGTTCCACATTTTAAACAGCTTTATAGCACCTTTGAATTCTGGGAAGTAACCAGAAATTCATGATTAATCTGCCAAAGTGTATAAACTTTGTCCTGTTTCCTTCCCTCAGATATGTATAAATTTTATACAGGGAACACAAAATACATGCCGCTAACTACTAATCAGCCAATCGGCACCCCACAATGTGCTTCCTTTCCCACCAGCAGAACAACGTAACAGGCTATTCCACTAAGCATTACTTCGATGCCACAAGGATTTAGCTGTGCTAAAGATCCATCATACATCATGTAAAAAAATGTCCTTTGAGTTGGATTTGACTCCCCTTGACTTCCCCAATACATCCTACCCTTGTAGTTTTCCATTTCCTCTTTCTGGAATTTTTTTTTTCAATTTCAACTTCCTAATCCTTGTATCTCCTGGAGCTCTCCGATCCAAGTAGTAACCAGACTCAAAGCTGCTTATTTTTCATATCTAGAGAAAACCAGCCCTACTGAAGAAACACAGTGTGGATTTGGAAGGAAGGAAAATAACTAAATCTTATTTTCTGCTTGCTCAGACTACATGCTAAGGATGTATTCCCTCACAGCTGGAAATATTTCTCACTTTGCATTCACTGTAATAACTTGTTTTGGATGTGTGCCTTTTCAAAGTGCTCAAAAAGCTGAAGTTCAACAAATGCACTCCAGCCACATCTTATTTTGGCTGGAGTTTTACCTGTCACTATTAGCAAATACTTTGGAATCAAATTGAGATCTGGTCATAATCAATAGTTGTATAGTTTGTTTTATTTTGTTCTTATTTATTTATATGTCAAATTTAGAGACCACCCACCTCACTCACAGAGCGACTATGTTACAAGAGTGTGGCAGAGATTTAAGCACACATATTAGAATTCTACAGACTATTGAGGGGATGAGCTACTCTGCTAAAACCTTTCCAGAATTCTATTTTTAAAACCAGGGATCCAAGGCACCAGGAACTATCGGTAATGAAAGCCCCTCTGTGTACATATGTGTGGAATATGTCCTTTGGTCACACATTCCTTCCCTCCCTCTGCCCAAATACTAACTTAACAGCTATCTTAGACAAGTCAATCTGAAGCTGAAAATTCAAATAAGCTACCTGCTGGAAAGGCATCCTTAGGGCTCCCATGTTCACGTAGGGGGCCACTCGGCAGGCATCTAAATGGCTGGCCGTCCCCAAGATCACACCTGCAAGCAAAGGTACAGGGTCAGGAAAAAGTCTTAAGAAAGGCCAGCTTGCCCCCACTTCCTTCCAGGACCTACCTTTATGCATCTGGTTCTCTTGTTTTCTGCATTTGGCTCTTCTGTTCTGGAACCAAACCTGCCAAGAGGAGAAGAGATTCTGTCAGTAATAAAAGCAGTCAGCAGCAGCATTGAGCTAAGGGAAATCAGTTTATGACTCCCCAAACTTTCTTAAAAACTAGGAAACAGAAAAAATGTACAGTTGCAGAAATGCTTGTATGAGAAGGAAGATGATCTGAAATTGTTAGAGGTGATGAGCAGGTGATGATAAAGGTCTCAAGTAACTTCTATTCAGTTTTAATACTCAGAATAAGTTCCTGAGCAGAGAAACTTTTAATTTCAGTGTGCTTGTTTGATATCAAGAGATGATTTTTAGAAAAGTCAAACACAATTGTTTTCCATGAAAGGGCTACAGGTACTATAGAGTTCACAGGATAAAAATCTATTCTTCATGGCTAAATTAAGCAAATAAAAACAGGCAATAATAGTAGTATAGTATCATCCCTTGGGGTTCTACTCATAATTAAATATCACTGAGGTCAAGCAACATTTCAGCAGAGTATCATTCTTAAATTTTAATGGGATCTTGATTCTCCCCTCCATTTTTCCCACCTTACTCAGTTATGGATCTGCCTTCCCCAATCTGCTGCTCTCCATATGTATTCAATACTTCACCCTTCATCTGCAAATAACAATAACCAAGACTGGGTCACGGGGTCTGGAAGTTATAGCCCAATTTATCAGTCTGCCATCTGAATGAGAAAAGCTGCTGGCATAATGCAGATTAAGGGGATGTGCTTCAAACCATCCAGATGTGATTTTTTTTGTAAGTGTTGGAAGGATGTAGGACATTCAATGCATAAAGTTATTTGCATCTATGCATCTACTTAACTGTCCCAGTTACGTACTACAATGGGTTGCATATGCCTTGCCCACCCCCTTAATTAGATTGGCATTCTGGGTCTTCTTAATAACCATATGGTTACTAAGGGCATTGGATCAAAATGATACAAGGCCTGAGACAGTTTTCCCTGAAAGGACTACAGATGCAAATAGTTTTAGCTCCTTCTAAGAGGAGCTACACCAATTAAATAGCCTACAAGTGGGAGGAAGTGGGAATTGGGCTCACAGATGCTGCTATGAATAGATTCCCCAGCTACAAAATGAATAGGTTACACTTCCATTCTGCGACTGAATCACTACAAAGAAATCATTCTCAATGCTTCTAAATAAGGACTTTTAAAAGAGCCATAAGAAATTTCCTTACAACAAGGTAGAATCCGATTCAAAACTCACTTTGCAGCCTCTCTTGAGCTTACGTACACATGCCTGCTTGAAGACCAGATCCATTCCCAGTGAGGTTGCTGCCTCTCCAACCCAACAGCTGGGCTGTCCAAATCAAACCACCCCTTCAGTAATGTGACAATCCTAGCTGCCTTTGCACATGCTGGGAGTCCACTTTTAAAAATTTAAACCTTCATGGAAATTGAACTGGAAAGTTCATTATATGGCAAAAATTATGCTTGTGTTTATTTAACTTGGGAATCTGGAGCCCAGCATTCCTTTGTGGTGTGGTGCATGTTGGGATTTGTAGTTCAACATTCTATGGAAGTTTCCAAGCTGGAAAAGCATCTAGAAAGGTCTCAGTTTGGATTTCAAGGACACTGCGAAGCATGGCATTGCTCTTGTCATTCCAAATTTATACCTTCCTGGAGTAGCATGGGACTGCCTGACTAAAAACCCTGGTTTTTCTATCATTTCAGTATCCCAAAAATAGTAATGTGGTACACATACATCTTTGTCAGTTTGCTTCTTTTTTCTTTTCTTTTTTATAGACAAAGCAAATTGTGTCTTTGGCTCCAGGGGCTGAGTGCCTTATATAGGAACTGCTATTTTATCCATCTAGTGAATTCTGGAAAGAATAGCATGACACAATTCCTCCTGCTGAGAAAACTGAATTATGCCTTCAATATTGTCATTGCTAAACTCGCTCTTCTAATAGGGCTTCTACCATTCTGTATGATTTGGGATAGGTATTTCACTTATCTAACCATTGATTTACATTCCAGTTTGACCACAGTTGCTTATTTTGACAATCATTTCCTGAAAAAAGTCTTATGAAAGTGAGTCTGGGTGAAGTGAACCTAATTGCAGAATAAGTAGCATTCCAATAGACTTGCAAAATTAGCATTTGGGCTCAATAAAGTTCAAAACAATTCCTAGAAAGTCCTTCTAGAAAAGTAACTTATCTATTACATGAAAAAATAGAGAACAAATAGTGCTACCATAAAGCATACTCTTTCAGTCTAGAATTTAAAAGATGTGCTGGACTAGTTCCAAAAATTTTTAACCAGGATACTCATGTTGTTTGAGGATTAAAGAAGAAGAGATTCTACATATCTGGTTAGGAAAGGTTTCCATAAAGGCCAGGGTAGTTTTTGAGATATGAATCTTTCAGAAGAACTTATCTGGCAATTTGAAGGGGTTATTTTTTGAGAGCCAGTTTGCTGTAGTGGTTAAAGCACCTGCTAGAAAGTGCAGACCATGAATCCTAGTCCGTTTTAGGAACAAAGCTGACTATTCCCACACATTCTTACAGCTAGGTGGCAGCAACTAGATAACCTTGGCTGATCAGGAAAAAGCTAAACCAAGCTGTATTTGGTTAGTACTGTATTTAGATGGGAGAGCACTGAAAATTTGAGGGAAGTAGCAAGTTACAATCTCAGAAGAAGGCAAAGATGAAGCACTTCTATACCATTGCCAAGTAACTTGGAGACAAACATGTCCAAGTAGTCAGCAGAAGAGAAGCTGGGCTTGGGGGAGCCTATCTTTATACAATCCAATGAACCTTAAAGTCACCACATGAATTGAGTTTGCATCATCCATAAATGTTGTAGTTAGGGGAAATGCAATTCTGGTTGTGATGCAAACACAGTCACTAAAAGTCACTTGGGAAACTACCAAGTCTGGCTGGTTTTCAGTTGTGCTTTTAAACTTCTGTTTTAATTAGATTGAGAATAGGAGGCTAAATCCACAATCAGTCCATGTAAATGTGTCTTTTTGACATTCCTTCTGGCTGTTGAAACAGGCATCGCTTCCAGCAGGCAATCAAAACATTTCCAGATCTGGGTTTAACAGATTAATATTAATCCTGCTCTCCCCCCGCCCATCTGATTCATTGTATTTTACTCTAAAATTACTGCAATCCAGAAAAATCTGCCTTCCCCTCTGGAAATGCCTTCTTGTGAAGCTGGAGTAGCACTGCATGTCACTGGCCTACCCAGTAGCCAAGGCGTTTATCCTCCTGCTAGAAATGTTTCAACCCTGGTTTGGAGAGCCTCCCTGCAAAGCTTTCCCCTTGCTTTCCTAGCCAGCCAGCCAGCCTCCCAACCACCGCTTGTGATGGAGACAGATCAAATCTAAGAGTCGAGTCTGTGGCCCTTTGCCCCACCCCCTGCCGAGGTCTTCCGCTTGCCAAGTTGATCATACGCTTAATTAATACTAACTGCACTTCCTACATCACATTTCGCCTCCAAGCTTTCTTCAATTGCCTTAATGATGGCCATTTACAACGGAGTAATTAGTGCAAAGAAAGGCTTCCAAAGACATTAATTACCCAGAGCTACTGGAATGGTTTCTTGGACAGGAATTGGCCGTCTTGCAGCACGTGGGATATACCCCCTTTCCCCGCAGTACCTCCAGTAACCAATATGGGAGACCTTGAATTAATGCAGTGAGTAGCCGAATTAAAATAAATACAAACGCACTTTTGGAGGGATCCTGAAACTTTTTAAAGAAGAGCATTTTTTTTTCCTCGCTCCGCGGTTCTCCTCTACTTTTTCTACCTAAAAGTCATTACCACCATCCCTTGTTTCCCTTAAGAGGTTCTCGAAATGGTCTTCCAAGATAGAAACAACTCCTGTCCTAGCGACATCAAACAAACCAAACTTTCGAGTCGACTCTAAACCATCTTCCCACCCTCTCCGTTGGGAAATAACGCCATTGATTTAAAGGGTTTCTCGTAGGCGTGTCTGCAGACTAACAGCTTTAATCAATTTCAGGCCGAGAGTTTCGGATTTAACTGGATTTTGTTTTGACCGAGAGCAAAACGAATCTCCCTTGAAATGAAAACTCCAGCCATAATCGTCATCAGCCACAGCTTTACCATAAAAATAAGCGTTCCTATCCATCAAGATAAATTCTTGATCTTATAAAGCCAGGTCACTTAATCGGCAATTATTAAAAGAGTCTCTAATTTGCTAACACGATTTAAAAAAAACAAAAAAACACGGATGTGCATTTGAGACCTTGGGAAAGGGGAGATATTAACTTCCTTGGCCGAAGAGGAAAAATAGCTAAATTCCAGGGGGTTGACATGGAAATGATGAGAGACCTTCCTTTTTACACACCCAAGATCAACCTGACTTTCGCTGCTTCGGGTTAGAAGCCTGACCCCACTCACGAAGATGGATTGTGTGCCAAGTGCGGATCTCCAGACCGACGGGTCTCTATAGCAGAACCCTCTTAATACTTTACTACAACCCGAGACCCGGTTCCAAAGCCCTCTGACTCCCCGGCCGTTGAGCCCTGCTCTTGCCCTCGGTCCCGTCCGCTTAGGCCCCAGGGCTCTGTCAGCTCGGAATGCCAGAACGCCCCTTCCCTTTTCAGCTTCGGAAGAGGCGAAGAGAGATAGTGAGGAGGAGGCGTGGAAGTGATGAATTAGCCCAAGCGTAGAGTCTTCATAAATCAGCCCCGGTGTGATTCCCGATCAATTCCAACTAGTCATGAATATGCTAAGTAAAGCGCAGGACAGTGTTTTAGACAGTTATTTCTTCATTAAGGATCACTCAGTGATTTCTTTCACAAATGCTCTAATCTGATTTCCTTTTGATTTCCATTAGAGACAGTGAATAATGACATTTAATTTAGCCCTGCGCCATAAAACCCAAAGATATTTGCTCGTAATTGAATTACTGCCTACCCTTCACTACGGTCTCATAACTTTCAATTATAACACTGACAGCTGGGCGATATGAGTTACCGGTACAACACTAAAAATAAAAGGTTAATAAGGAGTAGCTACCGCAGGAGCTCCAATTTATTTGCAGCAGATTTCCACACTAAATTGAAACTAGATCCTTTAACAACAAGGGACAGGACCTATTGACTAGGATTAGAAGACAATTCTCAAAGTACTAAAATATCTATTTTGGAGTGAGGGAGTCTACATAGTCTCTTCGGTTCCTTCCTTTCTTTTACCAAGCAAGAATAAGATCTTGATCCACTCCTATCGGGCACATCAAACCCTGTTTAAATTAAGGGTGATCGGTTTTCTCGGCGGCCCGTCCTCTTCTAAATATTTCTTTTCTATCAGGCTGAACTCTTTCTGCGTGTATGGCTTTTATGGATTTCGTGTGAAAGAGCGGGTAATTTTGCCCGGAGGAGGGGAGCGGAGAGCAAATATTTCAAAAACCTGCAAACACTTGGAACGCCAATTTCCCTGTAACTATGAATATCCTGTTAGGGTGTTGGACTAAGTCCAGTAATAAACTGTTTTAAAGAAGGAGTGCAGAATTCAATTACAAGTAATTTATTTTTAGAGAAACGCTGCAAGTAATTTATTTTAATGAAAACTTTATATCAAAGCCCTCCCAAGAACATTACAGGAGACTTTCTCTTGTAAGGAACTGGAAAACATGACGTAAAAGTTGATATCGCCTTCAGCCAAATTTTAATCTAATTCTTTTATTGTAGCAGATTATATGGGGGGAGGGGCGGAGGAGAACTGAAACCACTACAGCCTTCTTGGTCATTTTCCTGCTACTGTTTCTTTTCCAAAATCAGCAAATGTACATGAAATATACCCGCTACTTGTCATAAAAAAGAAAAACTACCACATTCATTTGGAAGGGGGAAATTACAATGAAAACGATTATTTATTACAGTCTAAACAACAAACTTGTTTCCCCAGGAGTCTCTAGAGATGCTGGTCTCTAGAGATCTAATTCTGTTGATTAGTTTAGAACATGCTCAATAATATTAAATCCATGAGGAGGAAGTCGGTCTGATGGGAAACTAAGAGTCTAAAATCAAAGCATCCCGTTGAGATTCTCCTAAGGATGCCTTCGCTTCCTTCCTCACCTCATAAAATAGTCAAAGAAAGGGCAGTAAGCTCCGGGGCATAATTTTTCTTCGCCTGCCTTTGACTTTAAAACCTTGTGCTATAATTCCACAAAATGATTTTATCAGAATTCCTTTCCTTAATATCTGACTGAATGGGTCACTGTTAGCACAACTGGCATTCCTTTAGCTTTGCGCTCCATTTGTTTATCTGTTACTTCAGAAGACGGCGACCTGTAGCTTTTATATAAAACCATAGGCTTAACAGCTTGAAGAACTGAAGTCCAGACAGATGGAAGATCTAATTACTACCAGCGATTACAAGTATTTGTTTCTCTTTTGCTGCCATCTAGTGATTGCCCGGATTTCTTTTGCCCTGGTATGGCAACCCCAGAGATGGGTGGACGGACGGATGAATGGGGCACAAAGACAGACAGAAAATGATAGATAGAAGATATAGGTTGGAGGATGGATGGATGGATGGATGGATGGATGGATGGATGGATAGATAGATGATAGATAATAGATAGATATGAGAGAGAGAGAGAGAGAGAGAGAGAGAGAGAGAGAGAGAGAGAGAGAGAGAGAGAGAGAGAGAGAGAGAG
>JAOYMU010000010.1:23278374-23290059 GCA_025802295.1 Psammodynastes pulverulentus
GTGTAGGGTCTCCTGCTTGGGTGGAGGGTTGGACTAGATGACCTACAAGGTCCCTTCCAACTCTGATTATCTATTATATGTTATCTTTACCCTTTGTTACACCAATGTCATTAAAAAAACTTATTTTGATCCGGATCAAACATATATATACATAAACAACCAACTATATGGATGCCCAGAAACCAAGGCAAAAAAAGTCATATCAATTTAAAAAAAAAAACTGAAGTACAAGTAGTCCTTGACTTATAACCACATTTGAAAGCATTTAGTAGCATTTACTTCAACCCCAGTCTAACACTTCTCACCTGGTAATGTACCCGCAATTGGTATTTTCAAAAGCATAAAGATTTGTTATTTTACTTACAAATATTGAAAAGCAAAACCTTTATAAAATTCAATTTTGCAGTGATCATCCATTCATTTGGGAGCCCACTCAAAAAAAATTCTGTTGCCAAATAAAACAGTGAACTAAGCGTTGCTCCATTTTACTATCTTTTTTGCCACAACAAGTGAATCATGCAGTTGTTAAGACATAATACTGTTGTTAAATTAATCTGGCTTCTCCATTGACTTTGTCAGAAGATCTCAATAAGTGATCACATGTCCCTAGGCAACCATAAAAAATAGCATCTGAATTTTGTTTATGTGACCATGGGGACGCTACAATTCTTGTTCAAGGTACTGTAATGCTCTTCTTTATGAGTGAATAACTTATCATTTGATTTCCATTTCATCACATTGTTTCCCATTTTTTGAGTGGTGCGGTGGCCTAGAGGTGGAGCTCTCGCCTCACAATCAGGGGGCTGTGAGTTCAATCCTAAGTAGAGGCAAATATTTCTCTCTGTGTGTACCTTGGGAATATATATGCTGAATATAACTCCACATTGGTGACAGGAAGGGCATCCAGCCAATAAACACTCAGCTCTGTTCAGTTGCCCAGATTCTATCCCACAAGGGATTATGAGGTCATTAAAAGGAGATAACATTGTTTCCCATTTTTGCTTGAACCTCTTTCAACTGGTTTGTTTTTCGTTTATCTTACTATGGCCTTCCATGTTTTCCTGTGTTCACTCTTTCATGTCATATATACTTTATGTTTGATTAAATAAGTTAAAATAAGTAAGTTAAAATTAATTTTGATTTAGAGTTGCAAGAGCTTTTACATAGATAATAATTCATTGAATACCATCTTTTTTGTACAATGTCCTACCGCAGATATCATGGAGTTTCTGTCTTTTATACAGAAAATACATCATATTTCATATCACATCACAGTCTGACTGGCTGTGCAGCTGCTAGTACATTAGGTAGTGTCACCAAAGCAAGCAGAGAGTTTACTCTAGATAAAGAATTATTTGAGAATGCTCAAATGCAGGCCAGTTGAACATCATGTGATATTAATAAGTTGTATGAATTTCTACAAAATGCATTCTTTCATTCTGTCATCATGCCTTGCCTTCTCCGCTTGTTCTGCGTCACAAAAGTATTTTCCCCCATGTAGAATAATGGTATAGTCAGAATGTGCTATGTCCTGGACTGACATAAGTTAAATTGTGCAATTCCGAAGTTGAGATCTACAAAGCAGTGTGGATACTTTTTGAATAGCTCTCTTTTACAACATACATATTTATATATATGCTTCATATTTCAGGAATTGAAGGGCCTGAAAAGTCTACTGGTAATAACACATTTTTGTTAGCTAAAACACAGATTTCACATTAAATATGAAGCACAGTGCAATTTTTATGCATAGTCACTTAAAAGCCATTGCCTTCGTGAGGCTACTTCATTGAAGGTGGTCTTAAGGACTTTCAGCAATGGTTGGATTGTGCATCTTTTCACATTGCTTTGTTGCAGAAATTTTATTCTTAAAATTTATTCTTAAAATTTCAGTTTTACTATGGTAGTCTGTAGCATTTATTAGACATTTTTGTTTTACTCATCCTTAGGTATAAACAAACAAGATATAAATGTTCATTACCAGCAGAATAGAAACAATAATGTGGAAGAAAGACAATATATTATCTACATATATAATAAAAAAAATTGTCAGGCTGAAATGGCCATCCATTAGAGCCCACCATTTGAAAATACATTAAGGAACAAATTAGCAGGAAATAAGGGTTTGGGAGGGGGAAGAGGATTAATTACCACTCTGCATCTCAGAGAGTGTTTTTCCATTAGCCACAATTAGTACACTAAGGCTAAATTAAAATTATGCCCCATTTTCAACACTTGCACAGAAACATTAAAAAAAGAAAAGAAGAATAGCAGAGGGTTGAATGGGGAAAAAACCCTTAAGCAGAGTAATTAATATATTGGCATTTCTGAATTACCTCAGTGTTAATCAGTCAAGGAGTCTTTTTAATTGTTTATTATACTAATTCCTGTTAGGTAAGAATCTTAAAGAAGCCGTAGATTTGTGAAAGGTAGCCATTGGGGAAAAGGCTGGTTAAAAGCTTGGACTTTTATACAAGAAGGAAAGAGGTACAATAAAGTTACCTATCCAAGACATGTTACTGCCTTAAATGAAGGACAAAATGTCAGCACTTAAAAAGCAATTTTATGAATCCATTGTTATGAAACCATTGTCAAGGTCAATAATGCAGGACAACAAACAGATGCTTATGGGCATCACTGCACCTGAAAATATCTCTAATAGTCTCCCCTAAATTTGATACCCCCCTTTTATTTTTCTCTTTTATCATTGGCTACACCTACCATTTTTTGAGTAGTATCCAATAAATGTAATCAAGAAATTCCAGATGTGGGAATTATTTAAATAGGCTGAAGTTTCTGTGATAGTGTATGTAAGAAAAGGGCTATCTCCTAGACATCATTGGTATTTAGGAGATGGCTAACTTCTTAATTTCAAGTAGCAATAATTACAGTGCACTGTTATCTACGTTGAATTCAGGGGATCTACTCTCAGGAAATTATAATCAAGACTGATGCCTAGGAATTAGAAAAATGCCTTCAAAATATATTAAACTGTAATTTTATAAATTGTCTTCTAAAAGAATAACAAAGATGTCTACAAAAAGTACATCTAACAGAGGAAAAATTATTTCCTTTCCCTTGAAAATATGTTTCAGTTTAACATCAATATAATTTTCCTTTTATATAATCTGTATCTTTATTAATATAAAAAAAAAATTTCTGCAAATGAATTTGGATTTTCTGGACAAGAGATATGCTTCAAGAGTCTTTCTTTTCTCTTTTTCCCCCGGTCACCTGCAGCATGGGATATATTAGGGAAGAGTAGATGTTTAAGGAAATTGATCAGCGCAGCTCAGAGCTTTCCTGTTCTTATGGTTATATATAGCATTCATCAAGATTGTTGCTTATTTCTTTAAGGCGCATTTGATTCTTTCATGACAGTTTTAGAATCATTGCCTAGCAGTAAATAAGGAGCAGATGTGTGAGAGGAAGTAAAGAAAGGAAGGAAGTTCTGATTTTCTTGTTGGAATAATAAACCTTTCCTCCCCCCAAAATACTGATTGAAATTGGTAAAGTCCTTTCGGAGTGAATATTTTATTTGATGGTTAAGCCAATATTAGTGCAATAATAAAAGAAAGTCAAACACATCAAATGGCCGAGAGCATCACAAACATAGTCAGTTCCAAGGCTGTTTTTGGTTACCAAATGAGCAATGGACTAATTGTGTAAATGCTGTTAATTAGTTGTGCAGAGCCCCTAACTGGGCTTTCTCCTGTAACTAATAAGAAATCAATTAGCTAATGAAGTGGCCATTAAATGCGATGCTAATCATTGCTGGGGTATTTTTAATGTTTCTCCTTTTTTCCTCTTTCCTTATGATCCTTCCTAATTGCATCTGCCATACGGAGCTCACAGCTTTCAGCCTGTTTAATGAAACATCATTATATCATAACTGGCATTCTTGGAAGAGTTAGTGGCAAATCTGCTTCCCAATTATTTTTAATTGCCAGACATGCTCATAATTGGCCCTTTTACCAATCGGTTCAGAGCTTTGCACTGTCATGAACTAAACACAAAGATAGTGTTTGCCTTTCCTTGCATATAAAGGCTGACAAAATTATTGGCCACACTGAAAATGTATCTCACAACCAAGATGAGAATCCATGGCAATAGCCTTTTTACTGCTTTTGATGGGAATTGCAGAAGATCCACTGCTTCCCCATGGAGTCAGACCAATCTTAGCATGCAAATGTTGAGGCACAAGACCAGCTATTCAAAGCGGTAAACATTATAAAGGGAGACTTTAACTTTTACAGTGAGCTGCTTGGGCATTAATACAGGAAGCAGAAATTAGGACAAGCTGATATCCTAAGATTTCCTTATTACATCCCTCTACCAGAGTTCTGCATCAGGGGTGCAGAGAAGATTTGATTCTGATCCATCGTACATCTGAATAAAATAGGCTATCATGAGCAAGAGGCACAAAAAGTTAGAGAAAGGGCCAGCATAAGGAAGGGTGAGTTAGTCAATTAAAAAGCATAGAAATACATCAGCGTCTTAAAACTAATAATTATAAAAATCCCAAAAATATAAAACAAATATATAGACAAACAAAAGTCTGATAGGAATATGAAAGGAGAAGTAGGTGCATTAAATAGGTGTAGGGGAATTAGAGGTTAGTACATGGTAGATGAAATCCATCACAGAGCATTCTAAAATGATGAACTAAATGTTCATTAAGACTAGTTTATGGCATCATCTGTTGGATTTTAAGTGCTGCTGAGCAGAACCTGGCAAAATTATATGTTGTAGCAGGATTAGTATTTAGCAGTAGGGAAGTATAGAATTGTCCTGTGCACCCTGGGTATTTATGCAATAATGTTGATAAATTAGTGATAGGACAAGCTGATATCGTAAGATTTCCATATTAGATCCCTCCACCAGAGTTGGTGACAATAATGGCATGAATGTCTCTGTAGTACAGGCATTGCAGCAGTACATGCTCTGCTGTTTGTATGTGTCCATACTGAATCACAGGGATGTTGTCCCCCTCGTAAGGAATCTTCTTATATTGGCCTTCAAGGACAGCTGAGGGAAGGCTTACATTGTGTGAGAGTAAAAGCCCTCCAGTGATCAGGTAGTTTGAGATTAGTTAAGTAGAAGTAATAGGGGAAGTCGAAAACCTGTTGGACTCGCTAGAAAGCATCTGAATCTTGTGTCTTACAAGCTTTTTGCAAGGATCACCTATGCTGAATTTGTTTGTTTTTGTCATATTGTTCCTTTTTTTCACTGCAAGTTGTGTTTGGGATATTTCTATACAGTTTTTATACTCGACCACATAAAATCCCATTTTTCTTACTTCTCATGCATTTTTGTATGAGGGTCACCCTTTTGCAATTGTATTTTCATAATAAAGCACATTTGTAGATTATTTTCATGTATGTATATATGTATGTATGTATGTATGTATGTACGTATGTATGTATGTATGTATGTTTATACACACACACGCATATGAAAATATATATGCAATACTGATGAATATTTGTAGCTCGTGTGTAAGATGAGAGGGTGAAGGTTCATCCTCTGAGCCTGTAGGTTGGTTTCCAAATGTTTCATTACCAGGCTAGGTAACATCTTCAGCAGAGTTTAGGGAATGTTGATGTCACTATCAGTATATATGCGTATATAAATTGTGACTCACTACAAAACCTTAAAACGGCAGATTTTTTGCATGTCTATATCTTTTGGATTTTCTTATATATTAGGAATCAGTGTACAATTCCACTTCATTCTTAAAATACCATTTTATAGCTTAAGGAGTGTTCATTTATGTTTTCCTTTTCTGTTTGGACACTTCTTTTAAGAAGTGTCACATATTGCATAAAGCTTTGCAATTGAGCAAGATTAAAATTAAATACACAGTCTACTAAGAAAATTTCCAGATGTTCCACTCCATTTCAATGTTATCTGGGCCATGATGAAAGTAGTAATGGAACACATCTGGAGAACACGAGGTTGGAGAAAGGTGACCTAAACAATTAAATTGATCTCAGTTGTTATCCACAATTTTCATAGAACTATTCTATGTCGAGCAGTTAACAGTTTTTCTTCTTTTTTACTTTACAAGGGGGGAAAACTAAAATGAGAGAAAGTGACTCATAAAAGGCAATCCAGTGAGGTGAAGTCTGGTTAGATTTTGAATTCGAGAATGAATCCCAGAACTTTGTTCAAATATGGTTATAGATTAATATTGTTATCATGTATGATATTTAGATATGGTATTGTATATCAGATCGTGTCTTAAGTTACAATAAAAATGCTTGAAGGAAATAGAACCTCCTTTTGATAAACAGGATTAGAATGCCTAAAAAGGAAAAATCTCTCTTCAATTGAAATAGATTTCTATGACTTCATGGACACATACATCTTCTTGGCAACAAATATGGAAGTTATTTGCTATTGCCTTCATCTGGGACTTTTTTTAATTATGTCCAGCCTCACCTAAAGCCTGGTAGTCTCCCAGCCAAGTAATTATCAGTTCCAATAATCACTTGCTGTTTAACTTCACCCATTGAGTTGCATGGGTGAATTAATTGCAAATAAAGAAATCTACAGCTTTAGATTTGTAATGTTGGACCTCAGCTGGAAGAACTGATTTCAAATCTCTGCTCAGCCATATCTGTCTTTAAGTTTCCCTAACCAGGTTATTTTGCCATGACTACGGTGTCCTCCCCTCAATATCAAAACTGAGAAATCATCAGTCTTACAAGTTTGCCGCAAAAATGACAATAGCTAATCAAACTACAAAGAAAAATTTCAGTGTATTATTTCTTTAAATTGTAGTATTTTTCATAATTCCCTATATTTTTATCTCAATATAAATACAAAAATTACATTACTAAATACAGCCATGATTGACCTTTTTCTTTTGACTGAGATACCACTAGATAATTAAATCACCATAATTCTAAACGTCCTGCAAATATATTTGCAATAAAGCTGGTTTGATTTTAGCAGGATTAAAAATGGCCTTTGCTCTCTGCCATTTTATAGTAGTTCACAAAACATCTGTGCGCAACATATGCATGTGTGCGTGCACACATATATAGACATTTAAAGAATATTTTCAAAAGGGATTTTGTTTTGGATGAAATGCAAATTGCCTTGGTTAATTCTGCACCTCTGTTTCAGGAAATCTGCCACCAGCAGCTGCCACTGTTTCAGATGTCAGTAGGATGCAGATACACTGTGACATTTTGTTCATTAAATAAACAAACCAGGTTCATGGTAACTACATTAGATAGAAAGCCCCATCAATTCTTGTACATTTTATTCATGCAATGGGACGTGACAATTGTTCCTTAGTTTCATAAGTGCTGTACTGAAGAACAAAAGGTGTAAAAGAAAACATATACTATGTGGCAACTGCAACCACATTTAGCATACAACCCAGGAAGCTGATTTGGATTAATGAGACGTATAAGTTTTTTGCCCAAGGCTACTTATAATAAATATGGCTGCAAACATGGCTACTGGGGGAAAACAGCCATTGTTATTCATTCCTTCCCCCCCCCCACCCAAGCACGTACACACACACACACACACACACACACACACACACACACACGGCTTTGATCTTGTTTCTTTGACTGAAACAAGATTTTCCCCAGAAAAATTCAAAGAGGAAACTAACTCTGCTTTTTTACAAAGGTTTGAATTAATCTGCATGATAATGTTATAACTGTGGATATGACATATAATTAGAAATACAATTAAAACTTATAGATGTATGACCATTATAAATAGGTCCCTTTGAGCTGAATTTCAGATAAGATACAAGACTCTTTTCAATTTCGCAAAAATAAAACCCAGATAAAAGCTATCTAAAATTCCATCAATGTAAAATACGTTGCACAAAAGTCGGTGTCAGAACTCCCATTGATTCATATAGAATTGGACAACAACTCAATTTTTTTTGACATGTTATTTCTTCAGTGTTTTAACTACCCAACCTTAAATTAGTTCAGTTAAAATGCCCCCATTCTATGGCCTTTTCAATACAATCCCATGTTTTCCTCAGTATTCCATGCTTGATTGAAGCATTGCTGACTGAATATTGTTGCATAAATTACAATAACTTCATAGGCCCAAAAGAAACCAGGATTCAAAAGTAACTTTCACTGAAAACAGTATGTAGATAATATTGAGGAAGTCTAGAATGAAAAAAGACATACTTCCAATCCATTATGTTATTCATTTTCACCTCAATTTTATAAAGTGGTTCATATCTGCAATCCAGAGTAGACATTCCATTTCCGTGAAAGAAAGATATTTGAGTCCTCTGGTAGATGACACAGCAGTCCTATAGTTTGCCTAATCTCACACAGTCATGTTTGATTTGGTCTTGTCCCATTTTTAAACTACAGGTAATCTTCAACTTATAACGAACAGTTCATTTAGTGACCATTCAAAATTATCACAGCACTGAAGAAAGTGACTTATGACTGTTTTTCACACAAGTGTTGTGGCATCCTCATGGTCACATGATCAAAATTCAGACACTTGACAACTGACTCATATTTATGATGGTTGCAGTGTCCAAGAGTTGTGTGATCAACTTTTGTGACCTTCTGACAAGCAAAGTCAATGGGGAAGCTAGGTTCACTTAACAACCTTGTTACTAATTTAACAACTGCAGTGATTCACTTAACAACTGTAGCAAGAAAGGTCATAAAATGTGGCAAAACTCACTTAACAAATGTCTCGCTTAACAACAGAAATGTTGGGCTCAATTGTGGTCTTAAGTCGAGGACTATCTGTACCATTGCATATCATTGCACAGCATGTGACTGTGATTCGCCAAAGTAAATGCATGCCCTGGAAGGAAATATTACAGAGTCAGGTGGTGAGAGAATCAGGGAGTCTGAACTAGATCTTGGCTAAACTGAATTGTATTTGTTAAAATCCATGATTTTTGTAAGATGAAAACCATGATTTACAAAGGCCAACTATTGAGTTAAACTAAGGAACATTACTGTCTTGTTTACCCTTGAATATAAAATATAACTATGGACTTGTTTAGGAATAACATACAGATGAACATAGACATCATCAAAAAATAATGATACTTGGAATAATTACTTGATTCATTTCAACTTAGCTGATTTACATTAATAACTGTGTTCAAACAATGCTGAAAAGAAATCAGTCCAAAATGCTAGCATTATATAATCTTGGAAAAGCATAACAAATGAAAATTTGTTTTCAAGTTGGTTTTTCCACGCTGGAGTACAATTTCCAAGATACCCAACCACAACAGCTCTTCTCTAGCCCAAGGCTGGACAGAATTGATCTCTAAATACTACGGAGCAGAATTACATCCAATTTAACCTTATATCACTTTTTTTTCTGCTAATAGTCCTTTCTCCTTTTCAATAATCAAAATTAAACAATATATGACATCACCCACAGATTATTTCAAAATGGATACATATACAGAGGTCATAAAGCCAAAACAATTACAGTTATCAATCAATACATTTTTTTATCTTCATCCTTTATTAACTTGAGTTTCCATCGTAATCATACTTCAGTAAGTATGTACTTACTTTGGTAAGTAGTAAAGTATGGCTAACAGAGCGTGGAAATTATTTCTTGATTATTTGCTTTCTCATTTCTTATGTAGTAGCATATTGGAAGCAGAAGAGCTTTGAACCAAAGAGAGGTCTGAATTCTCAGCTCTATCAATTAAGAATTGTCTCCACCAACTAAGACTTTGGGGAGGAAATAACTTATTGATTGAAAACAATTTAGGATTGTAGGTTTATATGTGAGGCCATTTTCACTTCGGTCTTTTGCATGGTAAAATAGATTTGTTGTCTTCTGTGGCAATATATGCTGCATGATTTCTGTAAACACTGGAAAAAGAAAATGCAATGCAGGTTAACCTTCCAATTTCTCCCAGCATGTCAGGTAACCAGAATCATGGAAGGCACTTTTTGCTGATGTTCTCTTTTATTGAAGATTAAGCCCCCATTTGTTTTCAAACATTTGATGTATCATTCCTAATGATCCTCCAGATTCAGAACCAAAGTTGTCTTCCTGACAGCGAGTGCCAAGACTGATTACACACGCCACACCACAAATCCTCAGTTCGATCTAGCTTTTTCCCAGAATCCAATCATTGTCAAGCTAGACAGGAGCCTATGTTGCCAACAGCCAAGGGCATGACAGCCAACACCTCCCCACAACGCTCCACCTAAAATAAGTCTACCGAGGCCATCATAAATAAAGAAAATCTATTTCCCTGCAACAGAAACTGACAAATAAAGATGGTATGTTTACATAATTAAATATTGCTTCTGCCCCGCACTGCTTTGTTCAGTGATGACTTTATAATGCATATTATAAATTACATGAGATTATCTGACTCTGAATCAATACTTATGGTTGAGCAGTGTTATAGGGGTACACAAATATGACAGAGAGGAAAACTATAATATACACAGAATGTATTTTTTCAAAATATCTTTAATGTGGAGCTGTAGATGCGCCCCTATTTTGGTGCTCTGAGTGTGACAGGCTCGGTTGGATAAACAATTCATTAAAAGTTAATTAAAAGGTGAAGTTCAACATGCAGTTTCTTTTAGCTAATCCTCATAAGACAACTCAGTATGGCAGAAACATATCTGTTGGGCTGTTGTTAGAAAACAAAAGGGCAACTTGTCTAATTAAGAGATTGGTGTTTACAGCAGAGAGATTTTCTGCCTAGCAAGGATGAATTCAAATTAATTTTAATGCAGTTTTCTTTTACTAAATCATTCACAAGGAAAATTGGGCCATTCCCTAATGAGGCCTTCACTATAATTCTCTGTAAGAATTCTCCTACAGCCTTAATATTATTTTGTTTATTCTTAAAAGTACCACTTGTGAAATCTTCTCAGGCATACAGGCAGTCTTTCTTGGATCAAGTATTTGAACTTGATTATGCTAGAAAGAAGAGAATTATTTCAGTTTCAGGTTTGTACATAAGATGTTCCCAATGTCATGGCTACATTTTTACATGACATGAAAATCAAAAGCAAATACACTTGAGGCTGTATCAGAAAAGAAGAGCCATGCGTTACCTGCTGAACTATAGAGTTGTAGATATCCAAATGCAGCCAATCAATGGCTTAAATGGTTCCATCAGTCATAGGATATGAAGAAACCAGACTTCCAGGGGAATTATAGTGAACTGCAGATTTTTTTGTGTGGTAAAGACCAAGGAACTGATGAATAGATTGGATACCTGGAATCTTTCCAGATAAGGAAAGGACAGAAAATTGTCCACATGTGCTCTGGATGGCTGATCCTCATGAGGAAACCACAGGACAGCAGCTTTCTGTGGGTTTGAACACCACAAAATGATAGGGTGAACTATGAACCATCATGGAAGAGACTTTTAATTAGGACACTAAATTTGCAAACAACACTTTCTAATAACTTTCAGAAATTGCTTATTAGCTACTTCTAAGCAATTAGAGATCTTCAGACCAACAAGTTTGAAAATTCTGGGTGAGTCTGCTTCAATTCTGAATGAAGGAAATTTTTAATCAAAGCTTAAGAATCTTAAAATTCTGGGGGCGTGGTTATGGACGCGGTGCGGTGAGGGAGTATTTCTCCACTTCGCAGGGTTTTTTGACAAGAAGAACTTGATTTAAAGTTGTTTGGAATGCTTTAATTGGAGCCAAACTTTTTTTC
>JAOYMU010000010.1:23355754-23366186 GCA_025802295.1 Psammodynastes pulverulentus
ACGGGAGGAGGGGTGGTTGGGGTGAAAATTTCTGCTAAAATGTATTAATAAAACTTTTTCAATAAAAAAAAAAAGATTGACAAATTAAACATGGCACAAATTTGCTGATAAAATAGGCCAGTTTATATGATTCCTGAAGTAGATAGGGTTTGTAGATCTAAGATTAAGGCATAGGTATCTGAAAGTTTAAGGATGCTATTACTGATATATTCTAATGAAAGAATGGTACCTATCATTGTGAGTATCTTCTGCCTTCCTGTGTACCTAAAACAAGGATGAAAAAGACAGCCATGGAATCATTACTGACATTTTATAATTGTGCATTTATATTGTGGCTGTTTCTTGCTGTTCAACTTTTGCCATCCCAAAGTTGCACATTTTTTCCAATTTCATTTCTAGTCCATGGGCTGCTTACATTTCTTAAGAAGGAAGAAAAAAATCACTTTTCAGAGGTCCAACACAACAGACATCTTTAATGGCTGAAATTAAATTGTAGTTCAGAGACACCACAGTGCAGTCACTTCAGAACTCTGAAAAGAAAAATAGACTCATTCTAAGGGACAGATGTCACTACCATCTCAACAGTACAGTTTTAATTTCCCTCTCTCTCTCCACACACAAATATAGATATACTTCTCCCACCTCCACCATGTTTCAGTACTGATTTTGTTTTTGTTTTGGTGAAATCAATAGCAAAATAACACTTAACATTAACTCTGGCCTAGTATTGTAGTTTTTCTACATGATTCAATCCAGAAAAGTGTAGCTTGCAACACAAATAGAAATAGAAAGTTAATTAACTGATTAATTTCCTATTTGTTCCTTAGTGAAGAAGCCCAATTGGGACAATTGTCAAGATACATCTCTAGGCCTAGGGGAAAATGTTTGATTAGAAGGGGAGAATAGAAAACACCTTTCAAGAATAAAGACATTTCTTTAGCATCAAGCAACTATTTTCTTAGTTTCAGATATATGATGTAGCTGTACTTTCTATTACAAAGTCTATGTGAAGTGAGCACATAGGAGACCCCTTCTCAGAGTCAATCTTTAAGTCAGGCATGGCTATAAACCATTCAGAACTCATCATTCGTGAAGCTTTAGTGGCTCAACCCTTTAGATAAGTTGCTGTAATGCAGATGGGAGAAGTTGGAAGTGTGCAAAAGATCTGCCTCCTATAGGGCATAGAAATCAGTGTGTGTGTGTGTGGCATGTGGCCACTCAATGGTTGTGGCTTATGAGGATATTGTAAATAGTGCAGTCAAAAAGGGTAAGGTAATTTACAACAGTTCGTTTAGTGACTGTTTGAAGTTACAACAGCACTGAAAAAAGTGACCTACAACCATTTTTCACATTGATGACCATTGCAGTATCCCCAGAGTCACATGATCAAAATCCATCTTTTGCGACCTTCTGACAAGGAAAGTCAATGGGGAAGCCAGATTCACTTAACCATAATGTTACTAACTTAACAACTGCAGTGATTCACTTAACAACTGTGGCAAGAGAGGTCATAAAATGGGGCAAAACTCACTTAACAGCTATCTTGCTTAGGAACAGAAATTTTGGGCTCAATTGTGTTCGTAAGCTGAGGTCTACCTATCTGTCACTTATTGTTTCACATGAATTTTCCAATGAATTAAATACTCCTTTCTGCTCTTCTTGCCCAAGGAGTCTAAAATACCACTTTGCATTCTTTGACATGAGTGGCAAGGTATGCAAGATGCAATACCTTCAAAGATGATTAAAACCACATTTTCCGCATGGCTGGAAGTGCAGAAGAAAGGCAACAGAACTATCAGTGGATATACAGGAAATGGTCTAATAAAGTTAGCATCTAGCTTTTTAGATGTCATGCTGATAGCTGAAATTTGACAGAAAACCAGTCTCCAATATTAATGAAGGTGATCTTCTTGGTGATGATAGCTATCCAGATGCTTATATGATTTATTTGCATGATCCAGTTTATCCTTAAGGGTGCATGGAATGGCTTGGAAAAAGACCTATGGAATGGCAGAGAACCTGGAAGCATTTGGCAGCATAAGTTAATTATAGGTAGCTTCAAGTGATAATGCCCGAGTACAGGTATGATTTAGTATAAATAAATTCAGCCATAGATTAAAAAAATAGATCTCTTATTTTGCAGCCATTTACATAGCAGAATAGATGGTGCTCATCATCTTCATTTCTCCAGATGACTTCAAACAATAGAGAATAGGAGTAGAGAAATAAATAGCATTTTGGAAGCTTTCCTAAAGGGAATTTCCTTTCTGGTAAGGCAAATCAGCTGTAAGTTCATTCAGAGACAAAATTTGTTCCAGCAAGAGACATTCTCAAACATTTGAAGGGAAATGGGCAAAGAAAATCTACAAACACAGAGAAAGGGTTAAAATGTATCTTTTGATCATAACTCCCACCATCCCAGGCCAGGATGACTCATGCTATCCTGGATTAGAATAATAGAATTCAGGCCTAATGCATATGGAGGACATCAAGTCAGGGAAAATGGACTTCTCAATCCTCATAAAAGAGGAACACTCGTAAAATGAAAGCGTTCATTTATTTTATACCAAATAGTCCTCTTGTCTGTGATGTCAATTTGAGTCATTAAAACAATCTTGCTCTTTATTCACAGGACAGTCATCAACTACCTCACCATCAAGACATTGGTTGTATGCAAATAGCTGCCAAATAAATCATTGCCTATTGCAGTATAGCCCCTGAGGGGGTTTGTACTTACGGGACATGCTACTGTCACTCCACTTCCACATGTACCTTAATTGTGTTATTCATTTCACAAGAAGGATGTGCAAGAGTCTTTCATCCTTCATTGCTGATGATCTGCCTGCAAAAGAGGACATGAGCACAGAAAACCTGGAAAAAAAGCTGTTAGGCAAGATTCAAAGACTATTACTTCTCTATTTTTTTAAAAGGCAAGGGCTTCATTACCCGATAATTATAGGAACTTCCTGAACTTCTTCAGAAGACTTGTGTCAAGAATAAATTGGCATAAAATCTCTGCAAAATTGAGAACTTTTAAACTGTTGGCCCACTTGCAGTTTGCATCGATACCAGACACATTCATAACCGCAAGATGCCTCCTTGATCACAGAGTATTTATTGCATCTTGCTTCCAGGCCAAACAACAATCTTAAACCAATTGAAGCCCAGAAAAGCAGTCTTAAGCTAGTCCTTTCTGCTCCTGACAGCAACAACTTCTTTCTGAAACTGACCAAAAGCCACAAGGCTTCACCACTCCTTTTTAAGGAGGCAAAATTGGATAACCTGTTGCAGGAGTCTCTTGGTGGATAGAAAAATATGGACACATTAGTCTTCCCTTAGGTCACTAGCTGGCAGGATATACCAGCTATGTCACTGATCTGATTTTAACCAATGGTTGGTCTGAAAATGTTGGCATCCTGGCATGCATTGTGTTAACAGAGAATGGAGCCACAGACAAGACAACCCAAATTGTCTGATATTTTTACATCTACACAATGAAAACTGGCTGGCATATTAAATTGCTAGTGAAGAAAAAGAAGTGCAATGGGTTTGCAAGATTATAGATGCTAATCATATTCCAAACAGTGTCTGAAATAATTGGTATTTTTAGTGACCCATTCCAGATTGATCATTGGTTGGAATCTAAAATTACATAGAAAGAAGTCCATTCATGCAGACTTTTTCCATTTTTCCTCTCCTCACTCAATATCCTTTTATGCCTTCAAAACCTGGCTGGGGGGGGGGCATGTTTAATAAAGACTCTGAATTATACATTTGTACTGTATTTTATTTGCTTTCAATATATTATACAAGAATGAACAAAAAATACCCTGCATTCTGTCGCTTTTGAATAAAATGAGAAGGCGGATCTGAGTAGAAAATGGCTGGAATTTCATACGTTAGCAGTTCTGAATATCAACCTATATTCAGAGAGTAAGATCCATTAGTTTTCCAATCAATACAATTTGTATTACTTACTTCATTAAAATCAAATTTAGCACATTCAAGCATTTTATTGTTTTACCTTACCATAAAACAAGGAGAAAACCATCAAATTATGGCAAGTGAGTATCGATCAAAAGAGGAGTTCCGGTTATTCATGCAGACGTATTTGGCAGTTATTCTCAGTTATTCATGTAAACCTGCACCTGGAAAAACCTGCCCTAATCAAGGCATTGCAGAGCATTGCACAATTTGCATTTGCCATCAATGACAAAGACGATGGTAGCTCAGATAGGAGCCAGGCAATTTGCAGTCACTTTCAATCCTGGCTGCAGGATTTTTGAGCACTTAGGACTTTGATGCTCTTCATGGATACTTAAATCTGGAAGAAAAAGAACATGTGATAAATGGATTTCCTTAGGATTTTGTAAAAAATATTCTCTGCAAGGGACATGTTAAGGGAGATGGAACTATGTTGCTTCGGGGAGTCTCAGCAAATGCCTGATTTTGCGTCCCTTTGAGCCAGGGCTTCAGTCCTTATCATTCTGTTTGCCATTGATTTATATAGTAAATAGTGATAATAAAAAAAGCCACCACAACTCAGGTCAATCAAGGACAAGACTAGGGGTCTCCAAACTTGACAACCTTAAGATCTGTCGACTTCAGCTCCCAAAATTCCCCATGCTTACTGATTTTTTTTTACATTACTGATGAAATATCCTTACCTACAAATATTTTCAACATTCCTTTTAA
The DNA here is from genome assembly GCA_025802295.1 of Psammodynastes pulverulentus. Taxonomy (NCBI): domain Eukaryota; kingdom Metazoa; phylum Chordata; class Lepidosauria; order Squamata; family Psammodynastidae; genus Psammodynastes; species Psammodynastes pulverulentus. The sequence continues at coordinate 23,360,450 of JAOYMU010000010.1, forward strand.
GGAGAAAGAATTGGTGGGTAGGTGTATTTATTTTTATTTATTTTTATTTTATTTTTAGATTTATAGCCCGCCCCATCTCCCCAAACGGGGACTCGGGGCGGGTAACAAGCAAGCAAAGCACAAAATACATAGAATAAAATACAATAAAAACCATAAAAATCAAGGCGTTAAAAGGTTAAAATACTAAAAACCCTAACTAAAAACCAACAATAAAAAACCCAGGGACGGTTATGTTAAATGACAGCCAAAACAGATGTCCGGGTTTTAAGCTTCCTTCATCTACATCAGTGTTCCTCAACATTATACACATCTGGAGTTATAAAAGGTTGAGAAACAATGATTTATGTAGTGAAAGGACGTGTCATGCCCCCGCCAGAGTCTGACCCCCGAGGGGAAAGATAAAACAACTGACAGAGAGGGGGAGAGTGGCTTTGTTGGATGTGGAGGAAACTGGGGAAGGGCAAAGTCAGGATGGGCAGAGCAGGGGAGAGGTAGAACAAGAGAAAGGGCGTTCAGATGAGGACCAGGGCCCACCCCCTCCTCATCCTAGGACATGCAGGCAAGAACGGAGAAGAGAGCAACGTGGCTTGCATGGGAGGAGAGGGCCCCGATTCCCTTCACAAGGCACACCTGGGGAGGGAGTTTAAATAAGGAAGGCAAACTGGGGCGGTTGCCGGAAACAAATTTAAATGCAGTTTGGGTTATCTGAGTCCTGGCGTTCTTCCAATTGGTCTAATTTACTGCTCGGAGACTTATCTTGCCTGCCCAGATTAATTGCCTGGTTGAAGTCATATTTGGACATTTTCCTGCTTCCCTTTATCTGGCCTGTCGGACTAATTGCCTGGTTGAATTCCTATCTGCATGCGTTTTGGACTGAAGTGTTTCCTGCATGCGTTTTGGACTGGAGTGTTTTCAGCCAACGGCTGCTAGAGGTTTGTGGGGAAAGTTGGAGCTAATAAAGGGGTTTACGTTTGTTCTTTGGCTGAATTGGCTCTGTGCTACGCCTCGGGTCATCACACAAGGGGTCCTGCTAGAGAAGGACTCTTTGAGGAAATGTTCTGGCTCTGGTTGTGGAATGGGACAGCTCGCCTCGGCCAACTGACCCTCCGGACAATTCAGCGATTCAGTTTTAATTGTTGACAAATTTTAAAAAACCGATTCTAATGTTTTGTCACTCCCGTTTCATGTTTGCATCTTTTCTTTCATGATTCTATTCCACGGTTTCTTCAGTATCGGTGTGTAACTCTTGTCCCGCAGTGAGTTGGGCCCGGCGATGAGTTAGTTGTGACGACTGGGCCGCAGCAACTCGGGGCGAGTTGTCCAAGACCTCTCTGGTCATCCTGGTTAAATGAAGAAAAGGAGTAACCAGGAACCTAGTTTATAAATGGGTGAAGGTCAGGCGTTGCAAGGGCCCAACATCTGAAAAGATTGTAAACAGATTAAAGGTAACGGTTCCCCTCACACATCTGTGCTAGTCCAGGGGTCTGCAACCTGCGTCTCTGGAGCCACATGCGGCTCTTTCGGCCCTCTGCTGTGGCTCCCTGTCGGCTGATCCCACCACTGGCTGGTGCCTCCCCGTCACTCCTCCCCTGGCCTGAGAAGGTAAGAGTGAAGATGGGAGATGGAGACTTGCTCCATATTCCAGAGCAGGAAGTGACTGGGTGGGTGGGAGTGGTGTTGCATTGGCCACGCCCACCCAGTCCCACCAGTTGTTAAATTATTGGCTCCCGGTGTTTTCTTTTGTGTGGGAAACGGATCCAAATGGCTCTTTGAGTGTTGAAGGTTGCAGGCCCCTGTGCTAGTCTTTCCTGACTCTAGGGGGCGGTGCTCATCTCCGTTTCAAAGCCGAAGAGCCAGCGCTGTCCGAAGACGTCTCCGTGGTCATGTGGCTGGCAGGACTCAACGCCAAAGGCGCATGGAACACTGTTACCTTCTCACCAAAGAGGGTACCTATTTTTCTACTTGCATTTTTTACGTGCTTTCGAACTGCTACGTTGGCAGAAGCTGGGACAGGTAAAATTAAAAATTAAAAGTATTCAGTAAAAAGATTATGGCCCAATAAAACGTCATTATCCCTTGGTCCAGCACGGACCTGAATGGGATTTGTGGCTCTCTTACATTCTGTGCAGTGGAGATGGTCAACTTGGCATAATGTCCCAATGGAAAATGATGTCATCTTCACAAAACCACATCATCAGTTTTAGATGGGAGTGGGATTTGCGGAGTGTAGGAGGAGAAGAAGAAGGGGAGAAGGAGGTGAAGAGGAAGAGAAAGGGAGGAGGAGACGAGATGGAGGGAAGAAAGAGAAGGAGCTTGCTTGTTTTCTTGCATACGTTTCATTACCCAGCAGGGTAACATCATCAGTTTTAGAAGGGAGTGGGAGAGTAGGAGAAGAAATGGAGAAGGAGGGGAAGGGGAGGAAGAGAAGGAGAAGAGAGGGAGGGGCAGAGGAAGGAGGAGAACTGGGGGGTCTTTGGTGCTCCTTCAGCTTGGTTGTTTTCTTCCAGATGTTTCATTACCCAACTAGATAACATCATCAGTTTTAGAAGTTGGGGTTTGTGGAGTTGGGAGAAGGGGAGGAGGAGGAGGAGAGAAGGAGGAGGAGGAGGAAGACTCTGGGGTCCATGCTCTGAGCTTGGTGATTTCCTTGAAGACATTTCATGACCCAACTAGGGAACATCATCAGTACTGGAGTGGAGAGGAGGCGGAGGACAACTGTGGGGTCCTTGGGGCTCTCTGAACTTGGTGGTTTTCGTGCAGACGTTTCATTCCCCAACAGGATAACATCATCAGCTTTAGAAGGGTGCGGGGTTTGTGGGGTGGAGGAGAAGTGTCGAAGGAGGTGAAGGGAGGAAGAGGAGGAGTAGGAGGAGCGCTGTGGGGTCTTGGTGCTCTCTGAGCTAAACAAATGGTTTAAATCAAGGATTACTTGTACATACAAAGTAAAATTGAGGACATTGTTTACATGATGGCATTGTATGGCTTTGTTTTGTTTTAATCTCCTGTGGCCTAATTTTCCGTATGTCAAATCCTGGGCCTCGCTCAATTACTCTCAGACATAGTCCGATAAGGCCTTGGAAGGATGGAGGGCCCTTTCCTGTTTTAGAGTTTTAGAAGATTAGAACCAGTCGGGTATCTACCCATTAGGAGGATATCCCCAAAGCTGAATGACGGACAGTGTTTGTATTAAAGTCTGCAGGCACCCCTGAGTCATCTCACTCCTGGCCAGCTTCATATATAAACTCTTGACGGCACGGAAAAAATGAGGACGGCGAGGATTGATTAGCTGGAAAGGAAAAATGGAAGTAAAGTCATTTATTTGTTTTGTTGTATTCTAGCACCGGGCTCAAAACAAGTAAAAAAAAAAAAGTCCCTTCAAAAATTATTGCTCCATGGAACATTTAATTCCCGCACGATCAACCAGTCTACGGAACAAAATTAGCTCACCGCTTTGTGGAGAAGCACCACACTAGTTGAGTGAGTTTGGGCCCGAGCGAGACCTTTGTTAAGCAAATTTTGCCCTCGTATTACAACCTTCCTTGCCACCGTTGTTAAGTGAAGCACTGCAGTTGTTAAGTCAGTAACGCGGTCGTAAAACGGCTTTCCCGTTGACTTCGCGTCTCAGAAGGTCACAGAAGCGGATCGCGTGAGCCTGGGACACGGCAACCGTCGTAAATACGAGTCCATCGCCAAGAGTCTGAATTGCGATCAAACAACCAAACGGGGATGCTACGGGGAGGGGGGGTCATAAGTGTGAAATAACGGTCCTAAGTCACTTTTCTTCAATGCCATTGAAACATGGAATGGTCACTAAACGAATAGTTGTATGTCAAGGATTACCAGTAAGGCAGAATTGAGTTGATTCTGGTTCACAACGGTTCAGGCGAACCGGTTAAGATTCTGCACAGTTCGGCGAACCGGCAAATCCCCACCGCTGGCTGTCCCTGCTCCCGCTCATTTTTTGGCCTGTTTTCCGGACTGATTTTTGGGCCATTTTCAGGCTGTTTTCAGGCCATTTTTAGGGCCCCAAAACACCCTGAAAACACCCCCCAAAAACCAGGTTGAAAAATGTGCGGGGTATGGGGCCAGCCAATGGTGGATTAGCCCCAACTGACTGAATCCTACCTCTGCCTTTGAGGCGAGTGGCCGGGAGGCGGGGCTGAGCGTGATGAGTGATGTCATCCCCCTCAGTCACATGACCAACTGGCCACGCCCACCAGTCAGGTTGTTAAGTTATTCAAATCTCATCACTGCAGTAGTGGGCATATCATTTCCATGTCTCTTGGGAGATATTTGATAAGCCATCCACCATGTCGTAAACAATGGGTCTGTGCAATGCTTGAGATCGGTGCGAGAGCCGACATCCATCTGCAACTCTTTAAAGCAGCTGCATCGCGGGCCAACGAGCTACCTAACAGCCGCGATATCGCAGTGGTTAGAATGCAGAATTGCAGGTGAATTCTGCAGTTCGATTCTCACCAGCTCAAGGTTGACTCGGCATTCCATCCTTCTGAGGTCGGTAAAACGAGGACGCAGATATTTGGAGGGCACACGCTGACTCTTGAAACCACCGTCAAACACTACGAAGTGATATATAAGTGCTGCTGTGGGAAGAAATTTCCCTGAGAGGACAGCCTAGACCAGGGGTCAGCAACCTGTGGCTCTGGAGCCTCATGTGGCTCTTTCCTCCCTCTGCTACGGCTCCCTGTTGTTCAAAATATGCCTCACAATCGCCAATTTGTGACACCCGCCTGCAAGCAATTTATGGAGCTTTTTCAACCCTCAGTACGTTTTGTGGTTCCCGGTGTTTTCTTCTCTGTGGGAAATGGATCCAAATGGCTCTTTGAGTGTTTAAGGTTGCCGACCCCTGGCCTTAGACTTTAAAACGAATTCTACTTTTCCTACGGCTCGTTTAGGAAGAGGCAAAAATACCGCCTTCGAAATATTAAACTTCCAACCTCGGGGGGGAAAAAAGGGCGTTTATGGTACGATTACGAGGAATAACTTCCCTGCATTTTTCCGTGGAGGAAACTTGGCAGAACGAAAAAAAAGAATGTATATTATATAATCAGATTATTGATGTAATGCTTCTTGTAGTGCGTTTCGCATCTCTTCCCGGAAACATAAGGCCAGACAGGATGGAATGGAATGGGCGGAATCCCAGCCGGAAAAAAAAGAAAAGAAAAAAGAACCCACACAATTCAGGGCCTGCCAAACTAAATATAAGTATGTCATTTAGTTCACTTCTGGAATAAAATAAATAAATAAATAAATAAATAAATAATGGAGAAGTTTGGAAGGCTGTAAGCGTCCTTGGCTGCGAAAATTTACAGCGGAAATTTTAATTTCTTGCCAAGACGTGTTTTTTTTATCATCTTCCAGTGATCTCAATAAGTGACTGGCCTACAATCGGAATGGGTTTGTTTTATCATGCTGCTATTTCTGAGCTAGGCTTCCCCAAGATCCTGAAGCAGACTCCTGGTCCCGATAAAACCCCTTTTTATTTAGGTTAAAGGGGAATTCCTCTCCAGCAAAGTCCCGGCAAACGGTCTTTTCATGAGAATTCACAACGACAGACCTTGATCAGGCTTGGAGAGCTGCCAGGCCCATACCTTCCAAACGCCACGCTGTGGCAGCAATGACTTGGCAAGAAGTCAGGGACAGATCTTCACCCTAATGAATTGAACTAATTGTCTCCTGCAAACACCCCTCCCCTTTCGCTCCTCTTTTATTCCCT
>JAOYMU010000010.1:23412872-23423869 GCA_025802295.1 Psammodynastes pulverulentus
TATAAATTTAATTTTAATAATAATAATAATAATAATAATAATAATAATAATAATAATAATAATAATAATAATAATGACTTCTTTTTCAAATATATAGTATATTGTGAATTTCATAGTCATGAAATTAGGAAATTAAATAAGGCTTTATGTTGAATGCCTCTTTCAAAAAATGACAAAAATATATTCAGAAATATATAAAGTCAGAAATATATAAAGGAGCAAATAATAAGTGAAATATTTTAAATTTATGTATTTTACTATTTCATTTTCAGTCTTTTTATTTCTAATATAAACTTACTCCTGACATAAAAAACAAGCAAACGGTCTGTTGAATGAGATGAAACTTTTATTAGTACATCACCCTTTTCCCTTTGTAACTAGCTGTAGAGAGTATAGAACAGGGATGTCAAACTTGCAGTATCACCTTGCCTTCATGTGACATTTTGCAATGTTTTGCCCATTCACGGAGCTGGGGTGGGTGTGCCTGCGCATAATGCATCTGGCCCGCGGGCAGCCAGTTTGACATCCCTGGTATAGAGGATGCCCTTAAAGGAGAGAGGGAAGATCCATTGCAAAGGCAACAATCAGATAAATGATCCTTGAGCCCAGGCCAAGAAAATAGTTTATAAAAAGTCTCAGAGACCAATTCTCTGAATGACAGGTAAGAAGCCCAATTACATCTGGGATGCAAGACTGGGGGCGAGTGGGGGAGACAAGAACTACCAGAATAGGAAGATGTAGGCAAAGCTGCATAGCAGAAAGAAGTGGGGAGAGGCGACTCACCTCAACAGGATGCAATTGTATTATGGGAGTTACGATCTAGAGCAATCGCCAATGAATGAGGGGAGCAACACATCTGTATTTGGTTTCCTGGAAACATGGGGAGTCAGGAAGTAAAGCTGATGGGGGAGGTCATGTTGTGAATATTGATGATAGCCTAAAGGAAAGTCCCTTTATTAATGCAATAATCAGATAAATGAGGCCTGAATTCAGGCCAAAAAGTGGTTTAGGAAAATTTCAATCCACATGAAAGTCAAAGAGGTAGGAATGGAGGCACATGGTATTACTATAACTATAACTGTTACTATATAAAAATAGTTTTAGGTCTGCACAGTCTCTGTTTCTTAATCTGTTCTACCTTAAAAGGCTAGTATTAGCTAGTTATCTCTGGAGAAACTAGAAACAAGACAAGGGAAGCTCAGACTTCTGCTCCAGTGACTGTTCAGTTTCAAAGAGATTGTAGTTTATTCTCAAGAAATTGGAGATGTGCTTTTCTTCAGTGAAAAAGATGTTGCTGCTAAGTACCTTTGACACTGAAATATATCTCAATCTTATCAGCAAAATGGGAGAATAACCTAGGGGATACTTTGAAAAACATTTCCATAAATACTTTTTTATTTTTCACTTTCTATGAAATGTTTATCAGCAAGCTCTAATTAAGACTTAAATTTAATGTGAGAAAATTGGGCCACATCATTATCTATGGTTATGGTTTCCTCTTTTTCAAATGTCTAGTTGTAAATAAAAGGTCCTGAAACTTTATCTATTTTCCATGATCACTATGAACAGTATGGAAGTTTGGACTTACTTTCTGTCTATCATTTTAGATTCTTTGGACACAGAAATGTCAGCTTCACTAGCACTCTGCATATACTTTATAAGTGGAAATCTGTAGCCACATCCTAAGTGAAGCATATTTCAAATGCCTCAAAAATATTTTATGACGACTAGGGCTAATTAATGCTTCTACAACGATCTCTACATCTAGACCCATATCAAAAAGATTACAGCCAAGTTGATTCAACATGAACTTTAGACCAGGCAAGAAGTAGTATAATGAATACTTAATGAAGAGTAATTACTGGAACTCTTCTACCAAAACCCATGGCAGAAGCATATGATAATTAGATGATTAGAATCATTTGTAATCTTGTATACTACAATATTTTTAATCAACAGCATGAAAACTGTCTCTCTCAGAATAACCAAATAGCATATATTTACTCATATGGGCTAGAAAACTTTTATTCTATGTTGGCTCAAGGAAATTCCTCAAATACATAGATGTTAAATACATAACCTTTAGGGGTAAATAAGATTAGGTCTTTCTTGCATATATTTTCTTAAATGAAAAAAAAAATGGAAGATAGATAGAAATCGTCCTCAGCTTTACCCAAATGTGATACTGGCTTGAAAGTATCTATCAGTGAGGAACAATAAAGGAAATTACTAAGAAATAACTTGATGTATTGATTGAATGAAGGATTCATATATGTGAAAAAGTTACAGTTAAGTGAAACAGGGAAAACAAACTCTGTACTTGTATAGAAATTCAAAACTAAAAGGACCAGGAAACAACATTCAAAGCTGGAATTGAAGAGAACAGACAATTCCATAGTAATTATAAATATTTGCTTATATTAAATATGAGGTATGAGGTATCATTTGACTAGAATCAAGTTGGACATTTTTAAGACTATATATTGTACTCATATAAGGCCATTTTCAGTACTGGGTTTTCCTGAACCAACTTTTCTTTCACACAAAACAGATGGCTCTGTTTTGTAGAAAGAAGATTTTATAAAGATTGTAAAAACTACCGTAACAAAGAAGAAATAGAAAAAGTAAAAATTATAAAAGGATAAAGGGAAAAATGAAATATAACACACACAAAAAGAAATCTAAAAATCTACTTCTAATCTTCTTTGCAGCCAATTACAAACAGCAATGACATCTCCATATTATTGCATATCAGTTTCCCTCTTCCCATAAACTACCCTTTTTAATCCATGCATCCTGAAAGCTGCAAGATTCATTTATAAAAAATTCATTTTTATCCATTTTCAGCAAAAAGTCTATAAAGGGTTTCTAGTCTTTTATAAAAGTAGTAGTAGTTCCCTCCTTAATCAAGCAAGTCAATTTAGCCATTTCCCCCAATTCAACCATCTTCATAATCCATTATTGGTGTTTCTACAGTCTTCTATCTTTGTGCATATAATAGCCTCATGAGCCCCATATATAAAACCAATCATCCACAATCTTTTTCTAATTGAGTGTCCATAAGTGCTATTAAGATCCAGTTTCATCTGAATGTTAATTTTTAAAACTCTGCATCACCATACATATTTGTGTTTAGTATCTTTTCACTTTTTCACTAGTTCGCCATGCATGATAAAATGTGCCTTTGTATTTTTCACATTTTCATGGCTCTTTCTTTTGCTGGTATTTATAAAAAGACACACTCATTTTTCTTGAGAGCAGTGTTTTAACCATGTGGCAATTCCTTTTAATCCCAAAGTAATTGAGCAATCAATTCAGTTAAGGTGTTTTGGACTAAACAGGGAAGATTTTTCTCTCCAATCGCTTTAATCAGTTTCTAAAAGGCATAAAAAGCAAGGTCGGTGTTTCTCTCTAGTGCAAAGTTCTCATATGGCATAATAAAAGTACATCAAACTCAAATTTGTATATAACTACTGTTTCAAACAAAATCAAAGCTTCTAACATCTCTACACAGTAGACCTTTTCTAAATAGTATTATTAATCAAGTTTTCATAATATTACTTAAAGTAGTAACTCATAGCCACAAAACACAATAAAAATAATGCCATTTGAGATGGTGAACATATGGGATCTTGCCTCTAATCTACGTGTGAGCCAAACTACATCTGTTGTTCAATATTTTTCAGTTGTAAAATGTATATCATTCAAGCATTTTGTACTGGTTCTTTTAAAAATTCCTTCTACAGATGTGCTAAATTCCTTTCTGAAAACCAAAGCAGCATTTATTTAATGCAGGTTAAGAATTTTCTCCTCGTTTATATGGTTAATTGTGGCAAATAGATATTGTTTTGTCAATATTGTAAAAAAATGTAAGTAACTGAGAAAACATTAAGACACCACCCCTTAAGCAAAAGTGTTGAGTTCATGCAATATACTACCATATGTAAAAATACCATATAAGACATCCTTGTGATTTTATTGGATTTTAACTTGGATTTTAACCCAGCCATTTTTATTTTTTAACTGTTGAGAAAGTATTATTTATAAATTTAGATGTTGTGCTCATTCAATTATAGAGACAACTTAATATGATGTGTGACTCTGCTTCTAAACTTGTTGAATGCCATTTGTGACTATTGTGTTGCTGCTTCCACTGGGGAGAGAGTGAGTTTCTTTATGAGTCTATGTTGTGATTTTTAATGTTGTGAGCCACCCGGAGTCATATATGTGTGACTTAGGTGGCCATATAAATCTATTTAATAAATAAAATAAATATATGTTATAGATATCAACTGCAGTTCTTGTGTATTAAAAACTTTCCCAGAAGAGCTAATGAGTGAAATTTATAATTACTGCCTTATGAAATCTGTAAAGAAATAGATGACTACAAAGAAATTGACACTAATTTTCTTTGGTTTGATGCCCTCTAGATTTATGATGCCCATAATTACTCAATATTTTTGATCAATTGGAGCTCCCAAGTAATTTTCAAGGACAGAATCAACTGTAGGAGCTCAAACAGGAAGTGACCAAAGCATAACTAACAATGAACAAAACCTTCAAATACAGAAAACCTGAAATTAGCCAACAAGATGGAGCTATGCAAAAGCCTTCCCACAGCTACCTGTTCTTTAAATTATAGCTCTAAGTCCAGAAGGCCCTAAGATTACAGATCACCTTTGCATGGGAAAGTGAAACCCTAAATAGAGTCATAGATGGAGACAAAAGTCTTTCCACCAGTAAGTCTAGTTGGGATTTTGGCTGAGTTGTTCTCCCCATCCAGATCTTAATACCCCATATGATAAGATTGTGACACCATAAATCTTGGGCTAATCATTCTCTCTCAGCCCTAGAAAGGAGGCAATGGCAAATCACTTCTGAAATCTTGTCAAGAAAATTCCAGAAGTTAGTCCTAGCAATTTGCTGGGAGGCGAATTTATTCAGACCCCCCCACTCAAATGAAATGTTTACTTTCAATTTGTTGTTGCAGTTGCGGAGTCTCGTCCAACCCATCGTGACCCCATGGACAACATTCCTCCAGGCCTTCCTGTCCTCTACCATCTTCTGGAGCTGTAGGCTCACGCCCACTGGCATCTGCTAGTTTTTTTCTGCTTCACCAATGACAAATTTCCTTATAACTGCACAACACACATTTTAATGAGCCTGTATTCTGAAATTTACTTGCCCCTTCACTTCTATGTAGGTAAAATCCACAGGGTTCTACAGCATATTGCCTTCTGAGAATCTGGCATGAATAAACCTCTTTGTGCCCCTAAAATCACTCTTATTCATTATGGTGAAACTTTGGTAAGGTTTTTTTCCTACTAAAGTAATGTCCAGATGTACTAAAGAAAATGAAAAAAAAATCTATTACTTTATTTCTCCCTATCAAAATATAGGATCCTATTATAACACAATTTCCCCCTCAATCAACTAATAGCACTATTTATATAACTACTAAAACTCTCATGTCTGTAATATTTAACTGTGTGAAATGGTGACCCATAGGGTAAAACATTTTAAGCCAAGGTACTTCAAATGGGCTAACTTACCAAATGGACCCAAAATCTGTAACCCATGACTCCTATCAAACTGAAATTTGATGAACTTTATAAAACATTTTATGACATAATACAAAATAGCTTAAAACATTTCCGGTGATCAACCTTTGTTTGATTGTGCTATACATGGACTATTTTCAAGGCAGAGATATCTCTGATTATCTCCCTGAATTTTTTTAAAACACTTTTCAAATATATTACCAGTTCTGCCATTGTTGAAGGTACTGAGGAGTCTGGTAAGGAAATATCTCTGAAAAATTCACCCAGTTGGTCATGAGTTATCTAGTTTAATGTAATTATAATTTAGAATGCTTTCCTTTTCTTGTATATATTAGTTACCTCATTATCCATCATATACAATACTAAATCTGGGTATAAAGTCAATTTTCAGAAAACCTTCGTCCACTTTTGGAATTTTTCAGTAGCATTCATGCTCTTTCAGATTCTATTTTGACTTTTGATTAACAAGTGCCCTATCCTCATTTAAATATGTTAAAAACACTCTCTGATTAGCACAGTCTGCCATGCAAGTCCTTTTGCATTGCACTTTCTAATGACTAATGCATGCATTTGGATCCAGATGTAGTATATGCTTATTCATTTTTATTCTCATTTAATTTGACAGTCGGCTTCTGGTATGCATTTGTGTCAAATGCTGGTAACTGAAGCTACCATAGAGAAGAAAAATGCCTCCATTCATTGTTCATCTTAAAAAGAAAATCCCTGGAAGGTATTGTACATTCAGCCTTTCTCAGTTAAAGTAGAACCACAAACAGACAATTACCTGCACTTACAGTTGGAAATATCGTGCTAGACAAAAGAGTTATTGTCTTGATGAGGGTACCATGAGTAGGATGCAATGACACAAAAGGAAAAATGAGACCATTTCCATAATACAGTTTAAGCAAAATACAGTTTAGGTCTGAGATGACAGGCCATAATAAAACAGTTTAGTAATGTCACTCACAAGAATTGGATATAACAACATACTCTTTGACTTAAGAGTATCAAACTCATACAAATTGTTGGGAAGCTTAAGAAAAGTTGTAGGACAGCTTTCTCCCAACATAGTGCCCTCCAAATAAGGGGGTGGAGGGATGCCTAATTTCCACAAACAGCATGGTCCATACTTCTGGGGAACAGCAGGCTCAAAACAGCTTCCTTAGCAAGCAGCAATGGAACAGTCTAAATTGTCTGCAGCAGAATAAGACGTCAGTACTTGTAGAATTCCTTCAATCAAGTTGACTTTTCCTGAGTTCTCTTTCCTCTAGGACACTCTAGTGTATCTGAGCTATCTAATTTTATCTCTGTGGAGTAGTCTAGTCAAAGTGTTAACAGTCCAACGAACTTCATGCCTGCCAAACTCAGCCCATTAATCAGTAATGTCCATGAGCTGTTGGTTTCACATTAGGTTTACAAAAATGATTTAAATAAGTAAAAAACAAGGTAACATATTATCTATGGCTATCCCAGCTCTCATGCCAGGATTAGATTATATATTGTACAAGGGACAATGTTTGTATAATTCATATTCATGAATTATGTCAGGTTCAAATTGACATAAAAATGTTACTTGAGGCATAGCTAAATGCTGCATATTTTTCCCATATTTTACTAAAAGTAAAAATATAAAATTCTCATTAAGAACTATAATTCCCTTTTCTTTTGCATAATGGTGCTGAGGTTGGATGAATTCTACTCATGGACTATAGAAATTTGATAATGAACTATGTTGAATGTGGGTATGTCTAAATTGTGGGGGTCTGAAGAAGATTATGAAGGTCTTCAGATTCCCCCCTGAATCATGAGTTGGTGCTGTAAAGATTCACCATGATTGCAGAGATAGCAATAGGCAGAACCTCCTGGACCACCCCAAAGTGACCAAGAAAGAAGTCTTGTTTGCATCCTATAAGAGAATAGGGACTGCAAGGCAGACCAGGTTGAATCAGTGGTAAGGAAGCAAGAGAGGCATGCTGTCAATCAGCTGATCATCAGTGCTTGCTGCTTGGCTGGGGTACCACTGATCAGCTGTTAAAGACAGAGGAGCAGTAATGAAGCAGGCAGTAATTTCTAACTCAGTGGCAGTGGTGTTCCCCAAAGAAGCAATGGCAATGACAGAAATTCAGAGATATCTGATTTCAGTGTTTCAGGGAGTGCAGCACTCAGATGAGCGCACTCAATGGCATCAGGAACAGCATGGGCTAATATGTTGGAGGACTTCAACTGAGTCTGGCAGTTGCTACAAACTACTTATCCTAGGCAGCAGCCATTTTGCCTTTAGTCAACTGTAAAGCAAAGGATATTGAACCATGTATTCCATGCACCCAAAGGATATCATGGTTGAAAACTTGTTTTTTCTTTCAGGGAAGAAAACTTGGACCAGGGCCATATTAACCCATTTTTAGAATGAATGATTATTGATTTTCAATCAACAAATTGCCTTGGATACACTGTCCTTTTTCTTTGATTATTTTAACCCAGTATAAGCTGCTCAAAATCATATTTTAAGTTCAATAGATCAATATTTATGTATCAATTTTCTATACATTTTATTTGAGCTATCTTTTCCTTGAGGCTACTGATGGTTCCTATATTGTATCCTCTACTGTTGCACTGATGTCAAAGCTCAATGTGAGCTTTCAGAGGGTTTTATATTACAAAAGGCAACTGAAAATACTATGGAGGAAAATATATACTTAAAACCTTTATAGCAGGGCTGTTGAAAGACAAAGGAAGCTGTAATGAATGTAAAACACCAGCATGAAAAGCATAACTATAGCTCCACAGCATCCACAATATTGTGGAAATTTTCTTGATATAGATAACTGCATTCATTTTAGAGAAAATCATCTCTATTTCTTCCACACTTAAAAAAGTATATTAATAAAGATACATACTGCCAATTTTTACTAAAGGTATGTGACCATTCAAGGAGTGAAAGCTTCTAAATGATACTCAGCCTTGTCCTAGAATAACTGGATGTACAGAGGTCATGAAGCTATAAACATCACACCACCCTCCTTTTCTTCCTGATTTGCTTTGGATATGCAATTATCTTCATATATAGTCTGTTCCAGCTGTCTCCTTTTAGGGCAGAATTTTTTAACACGGAGATGGGCATGTTAGAAGCAAAGAAATAGAAAGCAAATATCTATAAGAGAAAAAAGAAATTTAAAAAAGCATATATGGAAGAACTATACAAAAGATGCCCAGAACAACAATACTTATGAAGATTTTATCACTATATTAAAAAAACTTAAATATTTTGGTACCTAAGCAAAGGAAGAGTCACTGGAAAATATCTTTGTGCTTGGAAAAATTGAAAAAACAGTCTGAAAGAAGACATGTTAACTGGATTTAAAAAACAAGCTGAAGACAAACAGTAACTGGAAAGTATCACCAATCAGAGATGTAGGAGTTCTGAAGAACTTAAAAAAAACAATATCCAACAGAGAACTCTGTCGAAATTACGTCCAGCGACTTAACAATGTCATTGTATTAAATCTGCTTCAATAAAACATATCCAGACCAGTAACTCATAATATTTTAAATGTACAAATGTTCTGTCTACCTATAATGCTCTGAAAGTGGTATCTTTAGTATATATTTAAACTGAAAACTTTAAAAGAAAATCAGGTAATTTTATTACATTCATTGACCAGCAGAAAAAAAGACAGAAGAAAATAGTTTTTAAATATCCAGAACATTCAACAATAAATAACAGAATCCCACTTTTATGGGATTTGAATATGTGAGAGTAGTTTTTCCTTTTTCCTTTTAATACAACTAGTATTTCCCCATTCAAACCAAAACTTCGTAAGCCATAGAACTCCTCATTCCAAAAGGTTGTGTGAAGGCTGCAAATCAATGTCTTATAAAGTTTCTTCTCAGCAAAGGTACATAGGAATGGAGTGTGTTTGTTTGCAATATTCCATTCTCCTGTGTGATGCGATGGTATCCAGATACGTGATGGGTTAGTCTCTACTATTGCTATCTCTAGACAGAGAGTGTGAAGACAACTGAGGACACGCCCCCCTTACTGGCCAATCACCACCCAGTTTCGTCTCTGTCTTGCTAATGACAAGTTGTGTCACCTTTTTCTCCAGTATAGGTGGCACAGGGAGTGTAAATTTATTTAATCATTGACTTTTTGTTTTATTTACTGTATTAGTAGTCTTCAGCTGTACTTCACTCCTAGGGCTTGCATGCCAGGGGTTTTGTTGTTTTATTCGTACAGCTATTGGAAAGGCCTGTTCACTCCCAGGGCTTGCAGGCCAGGGGTTTTACCTTCAGGCTCCGGAGCACTCGGCTACCTATCCAGGAGTCCGAACCACTCCGGTTTCTTTTCAGCCACTTTACCAGCTTCCCTGTAGGGAGTCTGGGTGGCAGAGGTGCAACGGACCATCTGGAACGCCCTGGCACCGGCAGGGCCCTTTCACCTGCCGGTCTCCTTCCTCAGGTCCGGAGAGGTTTTCAGGTAAGTGACTGGGGCCTCGGACCTTTCCGGCGAGAGCGCAGTCGAATCAAAGCATCCAGGTTCCCCATCGGACCCCAGGCAGGCCCGTTAATGTGCCGGATCGTTTTTCGAGGCCGTCGGAGAGCCGCGCATGCGCGTTGCGCTCAGAGACGGGCCGATCGGATTCTAAGATAAGGGATTTCGGGCGGCCGCCATTTTGGGAAGGGCTTAGTCATCCCCTAGGCGGCCGCCATTTTGAGAAGGTAATTGGCAGCGCATGCGCAGAGCTGTTCTCTATCCGTTGCTGCCTCACTTCACCAATTGCTCTCGGGCCGGTGGCGTTTATTCTGAGGCAGTTCGTGGTGCTTTTTGATCACAGGTCAGACTGCAGGTTTATCCTTCAGATTAATTATCCTCAGCTCAGTGGTATTAACCCTTTAGAGGCTATGGATCTCTCCCCTTCTTCCGTGGGAGTGTCAGAGGGGCCTAAACCAGCCAACGCAGTCGCCTCAAAGGCAGCCAAGATTAAGGCCAGGGCCATTTCCCAGGCCAGGGGTACCAAGGCCCAGCAAAAAGCGGAGGACAAGATCCAAAAGGCCATTGACAGACAGGCAACCAGGAGTGCCCAGGATATGGAGAGAGCTGGACTCACTGCCATTGAGCCTCTCTCCATTGAGGCGGGGCCTTCCCTTAGCCCTTATCCTTCGCCTGCTACTGCTTCTGGAGCTTCCAAGAGGAGGCATGATCACGAACCTGTGGCTCACTGCTCTAAGCAATTGCTGTTGTTGGAGCCTGTAAGGGAGCAAGGAGCTGCTGCTTCCCCTTCTCTCTCTCCTTGCCATTTGCCTGTCCTTCCTCCAGCTTGGCCTACTTCCGTACCGGGCCTACCTCAGCATTCTGCTACCTTCTCTCTCCCTCCATCCACTTCGTCTGCTCAACCACCCTGGCAGCCAGTCGTGGATTACCAATGGCTGATTTCG
>JAOYMU010000010.1:23456304-23479981 GCA_025802295.1 Psammodynastes pulverulentus
TATTGCACTATACAGTAGAATTCAACAGAGTTCCTGCCCTGGGATAGAAGCTGTTTCTCAGCCTGTTTGTCCTTGTTAATGAAGTCTATGTATTTTGTGAGTTCCAGCTTTAGAGCAAGTTAAATATGGTAGCAGTGATTCCCAAAACATCCCTGAGCTTGGAGATTGAGAGATGCATCTTCTTGGTCATGATCATTGTTGGATTTTTGAGGATAAGACTGAGAAGAAGGAAAAGACCATTCTTTTCAGAAGAATTGGATCTTTACAAAACCAAACTATAGAATCTTCCTATAGCTAAAATCCACAAGACTGGTTATAGTTTTCTCAGGAACTTAACAAAGCTCCTCTTTTGTAATTTATATTCTGTGGGATGGCATAAGAAAAATATTTTGAAAACGTCAGGAGTACACTTTTAAAGCCACTGTTTGGCATGGTTAAGAAGACATAAATAACATTATCTTCACTTCAATCCAAAGCAAACATATTTTTCCATTTCTCCATTTCCTTTCCCTTCCTCCAAAGTGGGTGCAACATAATACAAAGTTCATATCAGGATACAGTTGTTTTTTTTTTAAATGTATTTCTTTCAATTCTTAAATTGGAAAGTTCTCAATATGCTTATTTAGGTGAAGAGGCCTTTTTTTTTTGCAAACAATTGCCAGTTTGCGTTTATATCTGGAGCAAGATAAGAATGTTTGTTAGAAGATCTCATTTGAAGTTTTTTTGACCTCTTCCTTGAAATACAATTATAGGTGCTCCAACACTGGAGGTTTTTAAAAAGAGATTGGGCAACTATTTATCTGAAATGGTATAGCAAGAAACTTCCTGCTTGAGCAAGAAACAATGGTTGGAAATTAATCATAGAGAGAAGCAACCTAGAATTAAGGAGAAATTTCCTAACAGTGAGGACAGTTAACAAGTGGAACAGCTTTGCCTTCAGAAACTGTGGGTGCTCCATCACTGGAGGTTTTTAAGAAGAGACTGGACAGTCACTTGTCTGAAATCACTTATCTGTCACTTATCTGACAGTCACTTCTCCTGCTTGAGCAGGGGGCTGGACTAGAATACCTCCAAGGTCCCTTCCAGATTCTATTCTATTCTATTCTATTCTATTCTATTCTATTCTATTCTATTCTATTCTATTCTATTCTATTCTATTCTATGCTATGCTATGCCATGCCATGCCATGCCATGCCATGCCATGCCATGCCATGCCATGCCATGCCATCCTATCCTATTCTATCCTATCCATAGCACTCTGACTTCCAACTTTTCCTTACTTTTCAGCCAAGTTACCCTGAGAAAGACTGACTGACTCAAATCATCCAATAAGATTCATGGGAACCTGGATCTTCTCAGTCCAAATTCAAAACTATTACCTTATTATCTCATTATTCTTTGTTATAGTCCCAGAAAGACATAATTGCCAGCCTGAATATAGGGAGCATTTTGGTTTTCAGAAAACCACAGTTTCTTTCTGATGGCAACACAATTTATAGGGCAAACCAGCCAACTGTTGTGTAATAAGAGCATATTTCTGTGCTATTTGTCAAGTGGCTTTCCACAGGACTGGAAATCATTTAAGGTTGTGAAATTTCCAACAGAGTCACAGGCATTTTTACCATTAAGGAAAAGATTGACTCTCCAACTAAGGCAGAATTAGAAAAAAAATAATTGCAATCTAGACAGAATCCCATTCTGAATTAGGAATCTTTATATTGCATTAAAGAAATGCAAGAGCCATGTTGCTTGATTGCGGCTACTTCGTTATCTGGAGACCTCTGATATTGTATGCAGACAGTCCCATGTAAGATCCTTAGGTAGGAAATGAGTATTGTGTTCCCAGTTCTCAACCAGCAGTGCTTGGCAGGCATTCAAAATCCCCCCGGATTCTATCATTATGGTGATTTTTGTAAGGTTGTATATTGAGATAAAAGTCAATCATGCTGTGGTCACTGTTGGAAAAGGGTTCTTTTATTTGCATTCCATAAATTGAATTAAGTTGTTGCACCACAAAACATTTACTCCGGGAACTATTAGGAGGAGCTATCTTCTTTCTCCCACACAAACTGCAATATCACTTGCTCCCTCGTGGGAATCTGAACAACATGCCATCTCATTTTGAATAAAAGATATCGACATAAGCAAATGGCACTGGGGTTTTTTTGGTAGGTTATAAGTTTGTAGAAGTGTTCACTGCATGGTAAAAACTCTAGGTATGCAATAGATTGGAATAATTCATATGTTACCCATAAATTTGTAGGGGAGAATTAATGTAGAAGAAATCAATTTTGCATTAAAGCTGATATTATTTTGAAGCCTACATTGGTTCTACCAAAATGTGTTAAACAGATTTATAAATTTACTGTTAAATTTTTATGAAAGGGGAAAATAACTGTGACATCCATTTTAAAATTACATCTCTTCTATGAGGTTGTGCTTTTAATTTTCCTGATTTTAGCACTACAGGTAGTCCTAGACTTACAACCATTCATTTAGTGACCATTCAAAGTTACAATGGCACAGAAAAAGTGACTTATTTATGACTGGTTTTCACACTTAATAACCATTGCAGCATTTCATGGTCACATGATCAAATCTGGATGTTTGGCAACTGGTTCATATTTATGACACTTGCGGTGTCCCGGAGTCATGGGAACTTTTGCAATCTTATGACAAGCAAAGTCAATGGGGAAGTCAGAATTCACTGAACAACTATCTTACTAATTTAACAACTGCATGATTCACTTAACTGTGGCAAGAAAGGTTGTAAAATGGGGTAAAATTCACTTAACCTGTCTCGCTTAGCAACAGAAATTTGAGGCTCAATTATGGTCATAAGTCGAAGACTACCTGTGTTATTGATTGTATACACTAACTTCAACTATGTGCCAGCATGTAAACCTCTCATTATGAGCTCAACTTAACATTATTTAGTACCTTTTAACCTTAGCAAGTTCTTCTTTCTAATTACATTAGGAAATTGGCTAGCTGTCCAGCATTAAAGGCAAACAGACATAATTGTGCCTTCTTTTCTTTGATTTATCCTCTCATGAGAATAAATAATTATTTTAAAAGAGCTGACAATTCTTTTTTTTTTTCAAGAAAACATTGGCTCATAATGGAATCATTGCACTTCACCAATTATTAAGTAATCATAGCTTTAAAATTCGGAGATTTCATAAAAATAATATAATATACCCCAAAAGATTAAAAGAAAATACATGTAGTTGAAATATGTATTACATTATTTAGCCCTGGACTGAAACTCAGGCATTGTATTCATTGGACAAAACTTCTACTAAATTAAATTGACAATTTAACATTCGGGTTTTTTTTAAATTACAAAAGTACATTTCAATAATATACAAGACATTTGGAATAAGGAACTGGAGTAGCCTATATCGCCTATTCAGTGATCTAAATTGTAAGGAAAGTTAGTTACATTTATGACGATCAAAATAAAAAAAAGAATTGATTAGGTTAGCAAAAACTTTATATTTTTTGGATTTGTTTTAAATAATGTTTTAAAATCTTTCTCTAATGGAGATTTAATAAATTGTGTGGGAGAGGGTGTCCATATAGTATATTATAGGTGTGTCCACTTATGGTTTTCAGATTCTATGAAGGCAATTACAAGGTAGCTTTTTGTTAAATAATGTCGCCAAGTTTGCAATCTTTCAATCTATGGAAAACTTAGGATATATGAAGCTTGGACTACTTTGAAAAAGTGATTCTAGATTTTAAAAGGTGACTTAATTAAATCTGTCAGTCCTCAGCCTGGATCAGAGGCAAAATTGGAGAAAATGATTCTCTATGTCTAATTTGTTTTAATCATGAAATCAAAATGATAAAATTGAAAAAAATGTAATATTTTCAATAGTCTGTTTTTTTCTTATTTTTTTTATTTAGCACCAGAGATAGTTTAGACTTTGTTTTGTGTATCTGTATGCGCACGATTTAGTTTTTCATACTTCTTACCTTGCTATTTCTTTTTCATAATTTTAGGGATTTTTTTTCTCTTCTTCTAGGATTTTTTTCCTCAGGGTTTAATTTTCTTCAGTTAGTTTAGTAAAGGATTTCTTATTTCACCCAGAGGGACTAGAACTGTTTTCCTGTTTCTAGCCTGATGCCTTAATTACTACACTAGCTTTTTCTCATATTACGGTACTTTTTATGTAGCATATATAATGCTACAAACTAACAAGCAATGCTTTAAATGTTTAAAAGCAATGCTTTTCAAAAAATGTTAACTGTAATATTTTTAAAGTGTAATGCAAGTTTTTTTAAAACCAACAAGTTCTGCAAGGTAACTCATTTTTAATATAAAATTGGCAGTCTTTGAGCTCATCAAGGTTTATGGTACCAACTCAGACTCTCATTAAATCAATGTCTGCTCTTCGAAATCTCAAATGTCTTGCTAAATCAATGTTTATACACAAAATCACATCTCTGAACTTGACTGTATGTTCATGGGCAAAATCACGTCTCTGCCCATATGGGAGCCTCAAGCACAACTAAATGCAATACAGCTAGTGAAGGTAGGATGCTTCTTTTGGCCATGGAAGTGGCGCCGCGAATACTTGTCCAACAGAAAATGGGACTTGTCCCTTTAAGGAGCTAGAGCAAAAAAGAAAAGATAAGCCTCTGCCCATGAATGTAATACACCTTCTCGAGATTAACATAGAGAATGGCTGAGATTGAGAATTCATATTGATTTTGAAATTGAATAAATCAATTGAAGTTGATTTTATTCCAATGAGTGAATTTGGATATAAACATTAAGCATTTCTCCAGAGATCAGCGGCATTAAACCAGGCTTTCAAGTTATCAAATTACTGTTTCCCTGGGGAAAAAATAATTACAATTCTTTGCCACTGTTGCGTTTTTTTTCCTGCAACATACGCCACGATCTATATTTGTGTAAAATCATACTTTTGTGGTTACAAGCCCCCAAGGGCTAACGTTTGCAGAATTAAATCGCAGCAGTATATTGAATCACAAGGTTCTGGCAGGTAATTCAGCGTCGGTTGTACGCGGGAAACCATTTCCCGCACAACCCCTCCTAACTGCAGCAACTTTTCAAACTGCGCTTCTGTACATTCTCCGCACACGCCTCCTTTCTTTCACCCACCAATTAGGAGGCAGCAGGAGTGACGCGCTATCTCAGATGCGACCGCTGCGAGGCCCCGCCCCTTTTCTTCCTGCCCGCTGCTGGCGTTTCGACCTCCTCTCTCCCTCCCATCTCAGCTGTCGCTGTGGACATTTCGGGCGGGTGTTTGGCTTTTTGTTTTTTGCTTTTTTAGGCCCGACGGAACGCGTTTGGAGCTAAAACAGGACGCGTCCGGGAAAATCCGGTTGTATGGTAATCGTATTTATAAACACTTTCTGGAACGAATAACGGGCTTTGGAGTCGCTCCAGCAGCTGAGTTCAGCTAACCTTTTGCGGAAGAGCTGCTGAGTTTCAGCCACGACCCCACCGGCTGTTTTTTTTTCCTTTCAACCTGGGGAAAGTTTCCTCTTCTCTTTTTCACAGAAAGAAATAACAGAAGGCCCAAGTCTTGTGTTGGCGTTGTTTGTAGACCGGCTTTATTCCGCTTTTGAAGAAACCGCTAAGGTCTAAAAAACAGAAATGAAATCCCCGCGTGGACCTTTTTTTTAACATGGAGGAGGAAAGGGGATGCCCAGGGGTGGCACGAATTATTTGCGGGAGTTTGAAGTAAATTTTTCTGCTAGCAACACTCCAGCTCCAGGATCCTCTTTGGAGCACTTAGGATAAGGCAAAGGATATAGTAAAAGGCCTTTAAAAAAATCACCCAGTAATTACAATCTATTCCAATATATCTGGTCTAAGTAGCTGAGAAAACTGAGCCGTGGCAACGGACTGCCCAAATGTTGTACAAACACTAAATGTTCTTCTGAATGCTACCCAGAATAAGAGATATTGAAGTGCAGGTAGTCCTTGCCTTTCAACGTTTCGTTTAGTGACCAAAGTTACAACAGGCCTGAAAAAGTGACTCTCAACTTTTTCACACCTGCGACCATTGCAGCCTCCCCATGGTCATGTGACCAAAATTCAGATGCTTGGCAAATGAGTCATATTTATGACAGTTGCAGTGCTCTGGGGTCATGTGAACACTTTTTGTGACCTGACAAAGGCAATGGGGAAGCACTTAACAAGCATGTTACTAATTTAATTGCGGTGATGCACTTAGCAACTATGGCAAGAGGTTGTAAAATGGAGCAAAACTCACTTAACAAATGTCTTACTTAACAACAGAAATGTTGGACTCAATTCTGGTCATAAGTTGAGGACTACCTGTATTTGTTTGCATTCACTTCTTAAAAAAACTTCACACGCTTGTTGCTTCCCTTGCTTATGACCACCTGTTAAAAAGTTATCCTTAATGAGGAAAAGATAGAATGGGCATGCAGTATATTTCATTGGTAATGTTAGAAACTCTTCATTGTACATAACCTAATATGTACTTTATAATTCTCAGAGGTGAAGTAGAAGTATTTTAGTCATGAAGTATTTGATGTTTGATATCAGGTCAGGAAGAAATGAATTCAATAGTTCTTACTCCCAAATAAAAGGATATGGACTTTAAATTTTGCCATTTTCTTATTAAAGTTGAATGGGGCTGAAGTATATTTACAGTGAATGCTTCAAAATAATTCAAAAGTGCTTCAGGCCACATGCAAGAACATTACTGCTCAGCCAGTCATAAAGGCATCCATAAGTTTGTTTCAGATTTCCATATGAGTTTGACAAAAGATGTTTCATAAAGAATTACTTTAATAAGCTCTCTCCATAAAACAAGGTTCTGTTTGTTTTTTCCAGGTTTAATTGAACATGGATGTAGCTACTTGAATTAGTAACAGAAAGATACTGGTGTATGTCATAGAATATAACTGTAATATCTGAAGCAGTTCTAAATTTTTCAAACTACAAACAAGCTGATTAACTGAATCCATGCTAGTGTCTCTGGTTCATGTTTCATAAGACTTAGTTATAGATAGCATTATTTTGACTTAACTGAGGAAGCTAGTAATGTTGATTATGATAAGCAATTAAACAAAGAGTTGTATGCCTTAAATCAGCAGTTCCCAACCTTTCTAGTACCAGGGATTAGTTATGGAAGAAAAAATGTCTTCCACGGACTGGGGATGTATCGTTTCACACACAACTTAGATCCTGCATGTATCCATGCGTAGGTGAAACTTCACTTCTTCGCCCTCTGCTTGCTTAGCCTAGTTCCTAACAGAACACTGATTGTTTCCAGTCTGTGACTCAGGAGTTGGGGATCCCTGCCTTAAATAACTTTGTAAGTTAATACAGCTAGGACTTCATTGTTCAATTCTAATTTATGCTGTTAAACTATTTTGCACGTATCCAGGTCAAATCCTGTATCAGCCTTCACTTCATTTTAAAATAAACCTAATAAAATGAATAATTGAAAAAGGTGGATTCTTCATATGGTTTTCTAGACCTAGACTATAAAAATACAAATACAAAATGGCAACAAGAGGTACCAAGAAACATTGCTTATTGGTCATATGGTATTTTGCAACCAAGATCCAGTATTCTGACATAAAAAAAAATTCTTTCTCATATTCTAAATGTTCTATAAAAGCATACTACTAACTTCAATTGACAAATTATGGAAAGAAAGTCTTTAACCTTCATGCTCTGTTATACCACAATCTAAAACATGTAAAACTGTTAATAACATCATAATATTTTTTTTGCATCTTTATATTTTGGATAGGTGGGTGGATGAGTGGGTGGAGGCAGACTGACAGACATTTAATAATCTTAAAGGAAATATTTTCAACAGGCACTTTGTCTTTCAGGTGGAAATCTGTTTAATCTGATTTGAGAAGTTCATCTATTTCATTCAAGCAAAAAATAAATTAAGAGGACAAGATGCCAACTGTGAAAGTTTTACAGCCTGTACTAAAAATGAAAGTGGATGAGCTCTTTTTGTGCTGGTTGAGTGAAACAGCAACTCAAGTGATGCTCAAAGACTATTTAAGAAGTATAACCAGTGAAGAAAAAATTGAAATAGGTAGTAATGATGCTGGGGACAACGAAAATATTCTTTCTCAAATTAACTATGTCTCCAAACAAAGCATGTTAGGCAGTCTGATGTCTCCTTTGATTCCAACAAGTCCTCCTCACCTTTCCATTGCTCTTCCATTCACTACCCCAACAAGTCCTGGGAGCTGTTCTGGTATTCGAGAAAAGCGCAGATCTTCAAGTAGCAGAAATGTAAGTGGATTAATTATGTGATCAGTTACCGGATTAGATCAAAATTCTTGCACTGTAACAAGCTATTTTGATACATTGGTATGTTGCTGCAGAAATGTTATTTTATTGAAAATGTTCTCCATAGGTCCTGATACATTTGTCAATTTCAGTACAATAAATTGAGGACAGTATCTGTCCCATAAGCAATTTTATTCACTTCAAATAACTATCCTTCATTTAAAACAACATCAAAATATTATTTTTTATGTGACTTACTATGGAACTTCTTGTATTTTGATAGTAATATTAAACCAGAAGTTTATTAGAAAAGTACTTCACAGAAGGAAACTCTTATTATGGCACATCATTTTATCAATCCAGAATGTGTTTACATAGTAGATTCATTCTGAGGTAAACTATTGTATGTAGCTGTCTATGTTGGCAAGTAATAAACATAATTATATTTTTAATTTCATAATTTACAGTACAAATGGTTTTAATGTTATTTTGTACAGTACTGTTATTTTGTGCAGTGCCATTGTAATATGAGTAGTAGTTCTATGTATATCAAATAGAAATCTTCCCTGTAATCCACATGGGAGAAAATATAAATGTATTTCGCTTCTCAATACAATGCAGTGTACTTACCTTTTGAGGGCTTTACATTCTCAAATATTTTCTTCAGTTGTACTTCAGTTCTTTTAAGTTCTTCAGGGTATTTAACAGTTACGGCAATATTCAGAATGGCATAAAGCTGGTAGCATTTCCTTTGTTCCTCCAATAATATATCCTAAAATGTATTTTTGTATTTCACAACATTAGTTTTGATGCATATTAGTTTGCTTCAGTTTTTAAAAAAATATTTTTATTATACTTTTTTGATTTACAGATCCCTTTTACATTCTTGTGGCATTGCTATTACACATACAGACATCTATACACTTATTACCTTAATCTTTATTCCTATTTTTTAGCCAACTATACCTTTTAACCCAGACTGCGTAATATTCTGATTCTTCCTTGCCCTTTAATTCTAACGTAAGTTTAGCCATCTCGGCACATTCTAATACTTTCTGTATTACCAACTCCTTGGAAGGTATACTATCTCATTTCCAACATTGTGCAAAGGCGATCCTGGCCATTGTTGCTATGTGTAGTATGATATATTTGATCTTTTTATAAGTTCTCTGATTATTCCAGTTTGGGTTTTATGTTTTGTTATTTCTTGCAGCCAATTTCATATCTTAACCCAATATCTTCTAGTTTCAGGACATAGCCACCACATATGGAAAAAGGTACCATGTTTTTGCTTACATTTCCAACATTCTGGACTCATGTTGGGGTACATCTTTGCCAATCTCGCTGGTACTAAATGCCAATGATAAAACATCTTATAAAGATTCTCCTTATAGGCTGCGAACAATGTTAATGTACAATTTTTGCTCCATAGTTTTTCCCAGTCTTCCAATTTGTTGTTATATCCAAAATTCTTTGCCCGTGCTATCATGGACCTTTGACTATTTCTTCTTCCATATCAAATCTTAACAGATAATTGTATGTTCTTGTTATAAATTTCTCTTCCGGACCCACTAAAATTTTATCTAGTTGTTGTGGTTCATTAAATCCATATTCTTCTAAGTCTTTTTATAATTGGCATTTAGCAGCGAAGTGGGCCTATAGTTTTTAATTTGTTTGTGATCTGTACCCTCTTTTGGTATTAAGGAGATATATGCTTCAGTCCAGGATTCAAGTAATCTAGCTTCCATCAATACATCATGGTACACTTCCAACATTAATGGCTCCATCAACTCATGCATACTCTTATATAGTTCCCCTGGGGGTCCATCTGGCCCCGGGTTTTGTTACTTTTCTGCTTTTGCATTGCTGTTTTCAAATCTGGTAGCTTTATTTCCCTATTTAACATTTCTCTCTTTTCTTCTGCTATCAGAAATAGACCTTTCTCTTTTAAATACTGCATTAT
Organism: Psammodynastes pulverulentus; assembly: GCA_025802295.1. NCBI lineage: Eukaryota > Metazoa > Chordata > Lepidosauria > Squamata > Psammodynastidae > Psammodynastes > Psammodynastes pulverulentus. Next base: position 23,466,540 of record JAOYMU010000010.1, read on the forward strand.
ATTATCATTTGCTATTTCTTCCTCTTTGTAGAGCCCTTAGAAATAATTTTGTTTAATTTTTTTCTTCCATGTGGTATTGTAAATTCCCATTTTCGTCCTGCAACTGTTGTATTAGCCTTTTCTCCTCTTTTTTTAATTTGTAAGTCAGCCATCTTCCTGGTTTATTTGTGTATTCAAAGTGGTTCTGTTTTACAAATTTTAAATTTCTTGCCTTTCTTCTTGGTCTAATACATTTATTTTATGTCTGGCTAGAACAATTTCCCCCTTTACTTTATTATTCTGTGGTTCTTTTTGTAGTTGGGTTTCTCTTCCTGTAATACATTTTGTTGTCTCCATTTCTCTTTGTTTCTTTTCGCTGTATATGCTATCGTTATTCTACATACATATGCTTTCATGGTGTCTTAATGTTTCTTCCCTTTCTTTTTTCTCTGCAATAAATAGCATATCAGGCAACATTGATGGTAGAGAAATTTAGACATTACTTCATTAGTATCTTCTGCTTAAAGAAGTTATTTAAATTACATTCTTTTATATATTAGCATATCATCCATTGATGTAAGTTGATGCTTTTTAAACTGCAGAATAATTTTATGCCCATGTCTATTTTTATTATAGAAAGCATATTATTTTACAACTCAGTTGTCTTCTGGTTTAGGATATGAATTATCTTACTCTCATAAGCTGCAGTTCTCAAGCTTTGTAATACTATTCTACAAGACTTTGTAGTATCTTGTAGTAATACTATTCTGTAATACAACAAGACTTTGTAATATTATTCAAATGAAGATGTGATAAAACTAAATGGTAGTAATAATATATATAATATAAATGTTTATAATATTTGATGGAATGTGTACATTTTCATTAGCTTCATGTTGCCTTTTTCCCCAAAGTTTTCTATTAACTCCTTCTAGGATAACTTTGAAAATTCTGTATAGACTAGATCCACAATAAATTTATAGTCATCTAAGTGCACGCTTATAAATGTTATATTCATGTTAAGAATATTTTTTGATGATGGAACATCAAGAATAGCTAAACTTTAATGCAAGGTAAAATAAAATTCACAAACTGCATCATGGTTAATAGCATCTTGTATAGTGCTAGTTTCAGTGGTACAATTATAGGAGTTTATGAAGAAGCTAGTGGTGAAAATTAGTGAGGTAGCGTAGAGTTTAAATATTGCCAAGTTGAAATCTGGGAGTTGAACCCAGCCAAAATGAATAGGCTAAGAATTATATTAAGAAAAAAAAATAGACGATATTGTTGATTTTTATTCTGAAAGATTATGGACATTAATAGTGATACTTTAATCCACCTGCTGTATGAAGCATTATAATTAATAATAAATTGTGTTCTGGAAAAAAAAGTAAAATCTTTGTCTGATCTTAGTGGACTGAGCAGTCTAGAAAGTCTCCATTTATTAGATGAATGCAGGTAACAAATTTAATACTTTGTAGAATATTTTACCTTCTGGTTGTTCATATTTTAGTATATGTTGTGATTTGTACAGAAGCATGTAAGTACAGATTAGACGTAATAAAGAACTTCTTGACAGCTACCAATCATTGGAATAGGTTTCATTCACCAGAGGTTTTCAGAGGATGAATAGTCATCTATTGGGAAAGCTGTAATGAATACTGCAGTATGCAGAAGGCTGAATTTGATGACTCCTTATGATCCTTCCAACTCTGTGATTTTGTTGGCTATTGGAAAGCTTTTCTTTCAAAATTATAATGTATGGCAATAATTGTTTTCAACGAAAAAAGCATCAAATGCCTCTAGATAATAATTGTAATAATTGTAGAACATCTTTACTCGTTAACTTTGTTCTTCATAGCATAAAGAATAAAAAGACTAACAAAGATGATTACTGAAGAAAGTAACTGTAGTTATATACCACACAGGAGCCCAGCAAAAGCTATTAGCTAATTATATCTTGTATAAACATTAAAATGTCTTGAACTGTATGAGTAGGGGACAACAAGCTGCTTCCATTTATTTGTAACTTGGCATGTCCCACAGGTTGATTTAGTGCATGCCATGAACAGTGGGTTGGCTATGATATCGATAGCTTTTATGAGTGAGTCTTAGTGAGGGGTATTGCTCTCGTGGCGAAAGAAAGAATTGCAATAATTGTAAAATAAAAGCAGTAAAAAGTTTCTTAAGCTTCCAAATGTCTGACTATTGAAAGAATATGTGCAGTTTTTGTAAGATGCTTCTTACGTCAATTGTTTAATGTATCAAATTTATACACATAAAAGAGTAATAGGTAGCAACAAAGCTAAAAATAGAAATAAAAACAAGTTTTAAAAGTTTTAAAAAGCAGAGGGAGCACCTCAGGCCCTCAACCACATCTTGGTTTGCCTGCCATTCTTAGACACACACATAACTCATCCACTTGGCAGAGCCAAGTCTTGATTCTCTTCTGGAAGGACAAAAGAATGGGGGCCCACCTTACCTCTGGGGACAAGATATTCCATATGGTGGAAACAAGAATAGAGAAGGCTTTCTTCCTAGGCCCCACCAAACAAAATTATTTAATTGATGGGTCCATAATATATCCCCTTTGCCTAGCCAGGTGGGACGTTCGGTGTAATTGGGACAAGATGGTTCTTCAGGTAATTTGGTTTCATGTCATGAAGGGCTTTAAAGGTAATAACCAACACCTTGAATTGGACCTGGAAGCAAACTGGCATCTAGTGCAGCTCACATACCAGAGATATTATATGTGCAATCCTAGGGTCACCCAATATTGTCTGTTGCTGCATTCTACACCAGCTTCAGTTTCCAAATAGTCTTCAAGGGTAGTCCCATGTAGAGTATATTGCAATAGCCCATAGGGGAGATCAGAGTGTGAGTTTAACATAATCAAAAGTTATACAATAAAGCAATACACAGATCACCATATCTACCACCAAGCTACATAGATAGACGTCTTCAAAATATAAGAGCTGTCAAAATATATCCTCAAGCAGGGCTGATGGCAAATGTTAAAAAGAGTCATAATAAAGGTCTTCTAATTAAGGTTGTTAAAATATAATTGTTACTATTGATGACAAAGCTATAGTAACCAAACATTACACATGAATTCCATCAGTGTCCCTAACACATTGGTTGATTGTAAGCTTGGCTTTTTGAAACGCCACAGCAATCATGAGTTGCCAGGCAAAAGGATAAGACCTGATTTTTCTCTTTTTCTCTCTATTATTTTCTTGGAGATTTACAGGTACCAGGCTTGGCAAACTAAATATTAATGACAGCTATTGATAGCTAATTGATTAGACTTTTTGAGTGTTGGGTAAACAAAAGACATAAAATTAATAAATGACGATGTCTTGCGTCTCCTCTGCTGTGGTTGCAGATGAAGTATGAGATGCATCGTTAGACAAGTAAAATAGTTCTCAAAAATTTAGACGTGACTTTTCTAATGGGATGCAATACTCATAGTTAACATAGCTGGACACTGTTTCCATGTTACATACCTTAAGTTCAAATGAGATGAGATGTCAGTTGTACAATGAAAGGTTACCAATAAGCAGTAGCCTGATTGTTCTCAGGTATATATGTGTCCTCCAGGAATCAGATAGATCCTGAAAAAGCATGTCCTATTCTGTTTGGCAATTATCCGACTGCCAAGTTATCTATTTAATATTGCAATTTTAATCTGTTGCCAGATTTCAGATTGGTTGTATAATAATTATCTCTAAGAGCTCTCCTTGTCTTAGCTAGAATCCTGCCTATCTGTCCATTCTGAGAGGAGAAAATATCCAAAAGGTTTTTTGAATGTTTCCATTCAGCTTCTACTGACTAACCTCTGCTTTTGGGAAAATCAAGCATCCACAGTGTCATAGACAATCTTCCTTTTCCAGCATGACAAAAACTCTTTGTTAAAATCAAACCAGCCAGGGACCCAAAACTGAGAATTAGTAATTGAAGTTGCCAATTCCCACAAGTATTTCAAAAGTAGCAATCCCAGATAGCATCTCATTAAAGAAGCACCAAAGAATCTGGAAAATAGTTTTCAGAATTATTGAAGGCAGATTTCCCAGCAGTCTAAACTTATATAAACACAGAACTGGAAGGTATGTAGCTTATTACTTTAGATTTAAACATTTTGGCCTTTTTGGCATTCAGAAAGTGTATATGAAGCCAGTTTCAGGCTTTTTTTCCCCCAAAACTTTTATGAGTAAGAATGGGAACAGTTTACTTCTCAGAGGTATCCTTCTCCTATTTCCACCCTTAAAATACTTTTTAAAAGGGAGCTGCAAAACTTCAGCCTCTTACTTTTCAGTGATGTCACTATTTCTATAGAGCCCTTTAAAAGTCAAAAGTCTCACTTGCAATCCATAGCTTCTCAAATGTTGTATACTATTTTTTTTATACTCTTGGGTTTTTCCATATACACTGTTTTTGCGAATATTGTCTTTGAAAATGATTCTCAAAGTCATTTATTTAAGATTTGAGTATAGATTCCACTGAGAGAAGGCAGTTGGCCTATCTTAGTAGGTTGTGCTGGGCATTTATCCTTACAAATGTTCTGAATTTCTGGTGAGCTCAATTTAGAGCAGATGTTGAAGTATATGCGTGGCCTATCAGAAGCTGGTTTTGCATTCCAGGCTTTTATTCCCTAAATTGCAGGACTTCATAGAAATTACAGAAGAGAGTACATAAGGCATTGTTCCGAAGCTATAATTAAAGGGGGATTATTAACATGAGACACTCAGTTTTACACTGCAAATGTACACATATCGAGTTAGAAACAAGCTGCAATGACTTGAATAGAATTCACTTCTAGATAGATGAAAATAGGGCTACAAACCTAATATGCATGGCTTATATTAAGATGGTGTCATAATCTAAAATTTAATTTTAAATAAATTATAATATGTAAATGCAGTTTAAAAGAGTTAATAGAAAAGTAGTGTAAAAGTTTTATTGATAAGATATAATTTTCCCAAAACCATGTGATTATGCTAACTTTCTGTAATCTATAGTCTTTCTCTTCTCTTTTCTTCACTTTTCTTCTCTTTTCTTCTCTTCTCTTCTCTCTCTCTCTCTCTCTCTCTCATATCGTGGGATGAATTTATATAAATATATACTTATTCAAAAAGGAAGTCATAATAAGTACCTACCGGTATTATACTAATATAGGTAATGTACATTGGATAGACTCATGACTCAATTGCCCTTTGGAAAAGCCCTGTTTTTATTACTGCAAAAGACAAGTCATAGTGAAAGAAATCAGATGTGCTTTAGGAAACCATTCCAAAGGATCAGAGCAGGCCTTATCCCTCCACACTTCCCTACAATGGAGAACCACTGATAGTTTCTCCTAGGTAAATTAAACTTCAGAATAACTGCAGATAGCTAGGCACCAAGCCAAGTCACGCTGTATAGGTCCTTGACTTACAACCACAATCGAGACCAGAATTTCTGTTGCTAATCAAAGGCAGTTGTTAAGTGAGTCACATCTGATTTTATCTGGTTTGCCACAGTTGTTTAGTGAATCACTGCAGTTGTCAAGTGAATCATGTAGTTGTTAAGCAAATCCAGTTTCCCATTGACTTCGCTTGTCAGAAGCCAGTTAGGAAGGTTGCAGATGGGTATCACTTGAACCCAGGATGCTTGAGGCATCATAAATACATTCCATTTGCCATGCACCCAAATTTTAATCATGTGACCATGGGGATACTTCAATGTTGCAAATGTGAGGACCATTGTACGTCACTTTTTTCAATGATGTAACTTCAAATTAATAGTTGTAAGTCAAGAATTATGGATACCTATACTAGCACTCTAAATTACATCCAGAAGCTTATTGATAACCAGTACTGGACCCACAGTATTTGTGTAATGTGGTCCACTAGCTAGCAAATGCCAATTAGAACAAAAGCCATTGCAACTTCCAAGTGATCTTCAAAGTCAGCCCCATGTAGAACATATCTAAGCCACTCATAACAGGGGCATGAGTCATAGTAGCCTCATCCCTTTCCCTCCAGGTAAAATGTCACAGCTTTGATGCACCCTTCAGAGCTGGGGCACACACCATTCTGGGCTGTAGCCTCCAACTACAGATGTTTTTCTAGCAGGAAATGTGAGTCTAGAAGAATCCCAATTATGGACCTTCCCCTTTCTGTGTAGTGCCACCCTCTCAAGAGACACCCCTAAAGTTGACAATTCTGAGGAATAAATAAGACAAGTGTCTTACTAAGAATAAGTTTCATTCTGCTTTTTCCATCCAGACCCTGATATCCTCCGTGCGCTGGGATAGGACTTCAACAACATCAGTAGTGTGTCCTGAAGTAGCAATGTAAAAAGTGGGCCTCATCAGTATATTGATGATCCTAAATCCCAAACCTCTGGATAAAGTCTACCCATAGTTTCATATAAATATTAAATAGTATGGAGAGACAATTGCCTTTTCTAGTACCCCGCAAGAGGGTAGGCAACAGGCTGATCTCTCTTGCCACCTCACCAATGATTGAGTGAAACTGTCCATCAAGAAAGGAACAGAACCACTAGACAGAGGATCCCCAATCCTCTTTGCAGGTGATCCAGAGGATATCATGGGACATTTCTAGAGCAGATAGTAAAATGAGCCATAAGTGCTTTCAAAAATTTGCAATGATTTGTAGAGGTCAACATGATTTTGTTAGGAAAAAATATAATCAGACTAATAATCTTTTTCATTAGCTAAGTTCATCAATATGTTGTGAGAATGCTGTGAGCAGGATATACCTTGTCTCTTAAAAACATTTGACAGAGTTCCTCAGGACATTCTGTTTTAACAAGGTAGTTAAACATGACTGATTGCATAACATAGATTCCCAGTTTATTTGCGAATAGCATTCATAAAGGATCATCAGTGGTTTCTTCTCAAAGTCAAATGAGGTGTCAAGTATTGGCTATATAAACCCATAATCAAAAATGTGGGAGAAGATCACTTTTCCCAACTCCCACAGGTAGCCTTATCTGATGATGTCGGGGCTCAGGGTGATCCCTTGTCACATCTGAATAAATGTCTGAAAGTGATTTAAGATGTTAAACCCTAGCGGAGAAAAGCTGCTACATTCTTTCTGCAAAAGGCCTGTTAAATGGATAGAGATAAAATACAATCTTCCATGCAGCAATAGCTTTCTGCCTTGTCTAAAAAGTCCAGTTAATGAGCACAGATATTTTAAAAGACTGAAGCTCCATTAGATACATTTTCTGTTCCACAGGCTAAAATAAACTATACCTCTTGAGACATTGTGTTAAAATTTAAAGCATAACATTTATTTTGCGCATCAGATGTTTGCTTTTTGTTAAGTCCTTTCTACGTTAGTCAATTCTTGCTTTTTACAAACCTAGCAAGAACACGAACCAGTCCACTTTCCTAGATGTTTTATTCATAGGTCACATAACTTTCACCTCTCTTTCCATATACCCTTGCTAATTTGCTTGGGAGGTAAACTGTTCTTCCTGGCAAGGCTCCACCAATTAGGCAACTCCCGGCTGCCAGAATTTCAAAAGTATCTGTCCCAGCTATGCTCTTGGACAGAGAGCACTGTTGGCAATTTGGACCAAATTGTAGTCACACTAAATGCAACTCCTTGGCTGGGCGATGTCCCCTGCATTCCACTTGATAGTGATCCTTCTGATCTCCCTCAGCTGCCCAGGACTTTGCAGCAGTTGCAGAAGGGAGAAGTTAAAAAGTGACAGATACTAAAAATGAATATGAGAAAATAGTATCTCAGTTAGCTGTTGATTGCTTAAGCTATTTATTGAGTGTTATGCTCTTTGCTGACAAAGGAGAGGATGAACCAATGGGATTGGGGTAGCCCTGTTCCCTGGTTTAAAGTTGGTCTCTATAGATGCAAATTGCTTCACATAGTATTTAAAGAAACTTTTCTACCCCTCTTTTTTTTTAAACAGGCAAAGAGATAATACTGCTTGTATCGCAGATAAAACTGTATGCATAGATTACCAAATAATATACTTTTATTCAGTTAATACACAAAATTCACATAAATAACAAAATTGAGCAAGTCACTGAAACAAAGTACAGTAAATGTTGTAATTCGTAGTGTTATATGGGTCTAATGAAATCGGTTCTTCAGTCTGATTTTAAAGTTGATTGGAAAGAGATAAAGATTGTCTTTATCTACATTTGTAGAAAGAGGAATGTGTGCTTCTCATCAATATTATTCTGGTTCTCCCTTTGGATTCTGACTCATGTGATAATCAAAAACCCAAATGAAAATTAGGCAATAGAAAAGAAGAATTTACATATACACCGAATTTTCATTGGTAGATTTGAGTCTTGTGGTTAATTAAGAATGGATGGTCAACTGCCTTTGCTTTCCAGTTAGTTGCTTCTAACCACAATTATATGGTAAAATGGTAAATATATTCTGGACAAAATTCTATTAACTGACAAGTCTCAAAAAGGAGTATGTTTTTATAGAAATAGTTTTCCCTTGAGAAAATAATTGCAAACACCAAAAACTAAAGAAGCTCAAACTTGTAAAACTAAACATTTTTAATAGGTTGCTATTAGTCATAAGCTATTAATATTTAATTTTATACTGGTCTTATAGGGAGGAAGATGTAGATGGTTTGGTTCAGTTGACATGGCTGATCCTTATTCATAAATATTTCAGTTTTATTGCTTGTGTAAAATGAAGTAGATTTACATTGGATAAGGGAGAGCTTAGGCATTGATAAAATCTAGTCAGTGCAATATTCCAATATTAAATGTAAGCTTTTCAGGGATATTAAGTGTTTAAGAAAAACAATGTTTTATTAAGCCTCTGTTTATAGTTGTATTCTATAGGGTTTGTGAAAGGACAAGTAGGTAGACCAAAAGTATGCTTTTGCTTTTTTATAAATGATGATAATCAAAAGTTGGCCAATATCAACCATCCTTGAAAATGAATTTAGATATATATATATTTTTGGCTTTATATGTGCAGCTTATTTCCATAAGCAAAATTATTATTCTGTTGTTGTAGGGAAAATAGGAGCAGGAAAGTATATTAGATATGTTTTCAGCTTTTAGTTATTTACAAAAATAATAAAGGCGGATAAAAAGAAATAAAAATTTCTCCTGTATTTCAGTTTTTTAGGATATACAGTAAGAATATGTGAAAGACCTTTGCAAATTCCAAAGGGCCTCCAAACCTAATACTAAATAGACCACTCTGAGACTGTTCCTCCTTCATTGTTTTTACTAAACCAGATGTTTATTTTATTGATGGTTAAAAATGTCATTTTTATGAGAAGCTCACCATACCATTAAAACATTGGAATGTGTGAAGTAAGGGACAGGTTCTTAAGTTGCTTTCCTGTCTCTGTTTGCAGTCCTAGCAAGTTCCCTTTTAATGTATGGAGTAGGCTACGCTGAACTGGCTCTCAGAATAACACAGAAGTAAAACGCAGCTGCTACTTTAAGTGGCACTGTGTGATAATAGGACTCGGCTGTTTACTGGGACTCAAGAGCCCGGACTGGTACATACATAAGCATTATATGAAATCTGAAAGCATGAGGATAAAGGAGATTTCTTTACGACAAGACCCTGATCTGCGAAAAGAATTGGCATTATTAGCTCGAGGATGTGATTTTGTTCTGCCTTCCAGATTCAAGAAGAGGCTCAAAGCTTTCCAACAAGTACAGGTTTGCTTTCTATAATGCATTTGGCTTGAATATGCTTTGGGGGGTTTTGGAGGGGAGCAAAATTCCTGGAAACGAGATCCATGTGCCTTACTACTTCATGATTTGAACTCTGAAAAATCTGGAAAATGTTCAGCTTGGTATAAAAAATGAATAAATATATGCCTAGATCAGAATCATTCTTAGAAAACTGCTTTCATTTTTTTCCTCTTTTTTTTTGAAGCCTTCTGACACTTAGTATGTCCAAGAATTGTGAAAACATATAACCTGATCTGAGCAGGAATTTTCTTTTTTTCATATTTTATTGAGTAATTACACATTTGAAAATAAATAATGCATTACAAGATGTTATTTGTACTGTAAAATGCCATAAAGGACGTTTGAAAGGAATGTTATAAGTGAGTGAACATTATTTTCTTATAGCTGAAATCATATGCTTCAGATGTGTTGGTTTATGATCATTATCTTCTGCATAGTATATTTAAGATCAGATAATAATATTTGTGACCAAACAGAACATACTGAGAACTATTAACTGGCTTCAGTGTTCAGTTCTTTAATTTCTTTCAACTTGCTTTTCTAATATTTTGTCCATTTACCAATGAGGGAATCTCCACAAGGACATAGCTGGACAGAAGATTAAATTTTCTTTGTTAAAGCTGTAAATATAATAAAAGCACTGACCTCAGCTGATTGTTGTCAGTAGCAAAATATTAAATCTGCAAATTATACAGTTCATCAACACTTTTTTTCAGGGGTGTGTAGTAAATACTAGTCTTGTAAATACTGTTTTTTTCCCCAAGAGTTTTTCCTGATCCCCTGATGCTCAGAAGATGACTTTGAAATGTATGTGTTCGTGCATGCAGAGAGCTTGCATAGTTTGGTAGATTCCGGAAGAGTCTAGTTTTTCCACTATATGCCTATGAATGTATGGATTGTGCAAGGTCAATCAGAAAGAAGGAATGACATCAATAGAGGTGGGATAAGTAATACACGATGGCCCTTCAAAATACAATGATAGACTCCCACATTCTGCTTTCTGGTGAGTTTTGGATACGGGCTGAAGGCTGAACAAAGACTTCTCAAAGACTAGAATGTTTCCTCTCCCCAAGATGGATGGGAGTGAAAAATTATAAGCAAACAGGACATAATTGAAGTGTTTTGATTTGTGAGTTTTAAGTTTTAAATCCCCCTGCTTTTTTTCCAAAAGAAAAAGAATGTTAAACTATTCTGTGGATTTTTGTTGTTGTTGGTTTTGTCATTGCAAAATTATCCAACTTTCTTTATATATAAAATCTACTGATTTAAATATATTTGACAAAATGCACTTTCCACAATAATTTAATAACATGTTCTGGCACTCAGGGGACCAGTTGGAAAAGGCTAGATTAGGTCAGGCATCCAGTGAATTCTTCCTGGGAAGAAAGATTTAAGCTATGCCCTCTTTTGCAGTCAAACTATCAGCTTCTCTCAGAATTGTTGCTTCTGTTCCAGATGTCATCGTATCTTTGCACAAAAGCTTCAACTGTTGTGAAACTGTTCATTTGAAATAATATGAATAACTTTTTAAAGAAGAAAAGTTGAAACATTTTAAAATCCACATACAGTAGTATAAGAAGTTGAATTATTGGTGATTCCATTTAGTACAATGGCAATAACAGAGCAGAGAATTGTTTCCCTCTGGAATTATTTTTTTTAACTTTCCTCTTTAGCAGAGTACACAGCATTAGCTTTTCCTTCTAACCACTTGAAGTTCTTTTGATGCCAGTACTCAGAAATGAATATTGTGTATCTTATGTTCGCAGGCGGCTCCCTAGATATATATAGCAAAATAGATTAAGAAAGAACTCCTAAGGGTCTTGAAATGGTAATGTGAAATAGGTGAAGAGGATATGTCTTTGCAGCTGCCATTCCTTCTCATTGGTGGCTTGCCTTCCTCTCCACTGGAATCTTTATGTCCTAAATGAATTCTGACCATGCAATCTAGAAGTATCCAATTTTCAAATTTTGCTAGTGGTGTTTGTAGCAATGAGTAAGAGATGCAGAAACTTGTTTTGGATTGGAAAACTGTTCTGTTATAGCAGGGATGTCCAAACTTGTCAACTTTAAGACTTGTGGACTTCAACTCCCAGAATTCCCCAGCCAGTAAAATGCACATTTTACTTTATTTTACACTTTTATGATTTTCCTTCTTAATATTCTATTGTGCACTAAATGAAACTTAAAAGATTTATAAGACATTGCATATGAATATCAAATATACATTAATGCGATGTCAGCAATGTTGGTCACTCAATGAAAACTTAATAAAAACATTTTTGGTTTTCAAATGCATTGCTGAATATTTTCTATTTATGCATCCTATTATGGAATATTTTAATCTGGCTATTTTAATTTGTCTGATTTAAGAATGAGTATTTATTTCCTGTTGGCTTTTTCTTCAAAGCCCCTAATCAAATAAAAATATAAGAAGTAGTTAAGGAGAGAAGCATAGCCATGTACAATAGACTACAGCCAGGGAATTTGTAGACTATTGAGTTTTTAAAACTTTCATGCACAAATCAACATTCACTTTGCCCCTAGAATTCAGAGACCATTGCCAGTGTCTGTCATTTGATCCATGTTTTGCTGCTCCCTGATATAGCTATTGACTTCAACTGTTGGATGGGATCATGCAATTCCTGCTGTTACATTTTATTCTTTTGTTGATGAGAACTGCCTTTCAAATAAGATAGTTTGAACTTGATTGTGATTGATCCTATATTGCAAGTTGGAATTAAATGCATCATTAGCCTCAAAAATGGGATGGCAGCTTGTCTAGACTACAAAGTTAATGGGTTCATTTGTGTGGTTAATTACATAATATAAAATATTCAGAACAAACTCATAGACTTTGAAGGGTCATTAGTGATTGAGCCCAAATGATTGTTTAGTACAGGCATGTCCAAAGTTCGGCCCGGGGGCCATTTGCGGCCCGCGGGTCGGTTTAATACGGCCCTCCAACAGCCCTCCCTGCTCTGTGTAAATGTGGCCCTCCCAGGCAGAGAGAGGAACGAGGAGGAGAGTGAGAAAAGGAAGAGAGCAGCTAGCAACGATCGCCGGGGAAGCCGCCAGGGCCTCCAAGGGCTCCGCTTCCACCGCATGGCCCGCCCCCTCCTCGCCTAAGCCGACTGACTCGGTGCTGCATGAGTGAATAGTCACCGGCAAACGGAGGGGGAGGAGCCGGCGAGGGCAGGAAAGCAGGGCTCTCTGCAAAATCCGCTTTTTCGGAGCGTCAAAAGCAGACCACATGGTCCGCCCCCTTTTCCCCTGAGCCGACTGAGGCGAGAAGGAGAAAGAGGAGGGAGGCCGATGGCGGCGCTAACTGAGGGGACGGCTGACTCGGGAGCGTCGATGAAGGAGGAGGTGTAGCAGCAGGGGGGTGGTCCTTCCTCCTTGCCTCACTTGCTCCCTCGGTGCTTCCGCGCAGCTCCCCCCCTTCGGCGACGGCGCTGTGTGAGTGAATAGTCACCGGCAAATGGAGGGGGAGGAGCCGGCGAGGGCGGGAAAGCGGGGCTCTCTGCAAAATCCGCTTTTTCGGAGCATCAAAAGCGGACCGCATGGTCCGCCCCCTCGCCTGAGCCGACTGAGGCAAGGAGGAGAAAGAGGAAGGAGGCGGACAGCGGCGCTGAGGGGACGGCTGACTCGGGAAAAGGGCTTCGGATGAGAGTGAGCAGAGGGCGCAAAGTCAGGCTCCTTGACCGTTGGTGGTGGCTCTTAAAAGGCAGAAGTTCTCCCCTCCGATATT
>JAOYMU010000010.1:23498621-23517750 GCA_025802295.1 Psammodynastes pulverulentus
AATAAATAAAGCAAAACATTTAGGAATTTGATTACATTTATACTGTCTTACAGTTACATGTGGCCCTTTGAGGGCAACCATTATGCTGATGTGGCCCTCAGTGAAATTGAGTTTGACACCCGTGCTTTAAGAGCAACAATGCTTAAACATGAATTAAAATGAATACTTGTATCTTTCTTCATAAGAAGTTCCAAATATTAAGCTTTGTCGTTTCAAATTCTGCTTATTGAAAGGTTGTCGGTGGTATGGTAGCCATTTGGCTAGTATCAATGCTGAAATCTTGCCCTGAAAACCATTGAGGAGTTATAAGCAAAAAGGCTTTTTCTGTTTTTTGCTATTATGATGTCTGTACTGTTAAACTGCCAGACTAGCTAACACTAGATGCTGAAATGTGTTCTTTAGCAGGAATGGCCAGTATATCAGTGACTGGGGAAAAGGGCAATTTCTTTCACAGAGTTGGGTTTTCATTCTTCTGTTGTAAACTCCGCCTATATTAGTGTTTGCAATTTGCAATTATTAATAGAATTTGCCATTTGGATTGTACACAAAATCCTTCAAATCCAAGCCAAGAATCCTTCAAATGGGAAAGGACCAGCCGAACCAACCTGCTAGATGTATTCACGTGTCACCTACATGTTATATGTATACAATATATGCAACAACTGTCTTTCTTTCCACAATGGAGATAAAGGCAGCATACCATTGGTATTTGAGGAGAGGAGTATTGAAAAGGGCTTATTTGGGGGATGAGCATTGCAACAAGCTTTGTCTTGATTTTTCTTCAAGGTGATCTTTTCTGTGTTTTACACCAAGAGTAAGGCAATATTTCTTCCTGATTACAAATTCAGTAGAAGCAGGAAGTAACTGCATGGTTAGTTTCATGTACTGTAGCAGAAAAGCAAGATATGTTTTAAAATTCAGATTTGCTAATGGGCACGGAAAAGTACATCCTTATCGCTATCCTTATTGAATAAGAGAAATATTTTTTTTCTAAGTAATTGTTGATGCTGCTTAAAAATGAAGGGATGAACGCAATTTTTAAAGTATAAATGAATAACTTCAGACGTAACCAAATTGAATGTTACTATTTTCCCTTTTTTCACAGCTATATCTAATAGGATGATAGAGAGGATTTTCTCTGGAGCTGTAACAAGGTATCTTTTTCAAAATTATATACAGTATATATTTCCTAGCATGTAAATTATGTAGCAAAGGGTACTATAATAAAAAGTCATTTTAGTGTAAACAATGCAAATAAATATAAATAAATAAATCTGGTTCTCATGTTAGCTAACAAATTTTTTATGAAGTCCACCACAAAAACCACTGGTTATACTAGTGTAAAATAGATACTTTAAAAAAAAATTTAGCATTGTTTATGTGTAAAATATATGGAAGTGAAATGTTGTTTACTATGTGCTCTGATTAAATTACCCCTCGCCACCAATTATGCAGAGTTGTGTATATGCTGTAATTGGGCAACGCAAGCTCCTGCTTGCAATCTGATATCATTAACATTGACATCTCAGTCCAAGCTTTGGCTTTTCAGTTGTGTAATATGGTGGCATTCTTGACAGAAGGAGAAAGCTTCTCGTGTCATTTTCTCCCATACTTTGCAGTGATAAGAATTAAAACATTTTAATAAAAATATTTTCCTAGTAGAAAATCAGAAGAACATGTAAACCTTACAAAAACTTTACTTTACACAATATTATGCATTTATGCCCATTTTATACTGTCTTTCTGTCCATAGAACAGTCAAGGCAGCTTGTAGTCAAATATAAAACTAGTAGAATTAATGCCAGTATTTTTAATCCAGATCAAAAAGTCTTAAACTCTTTCTGAATATGGAAAGTGAGGCCCATTTAATTATAAATATCAGTGGCCAAAAATTACTCATGATGATAAACAAAGGGTAGATGTGCAGATAAAGTTAGAAAAAACACTATACAATATATATTTTTGTCCTTGAAAGAAATGCAAGATACAAATTATTTTTAAGATACACACGCGCACACACACACACACACACACACACACACACACACATATACACAGAGAGAGAGAGAGAAAACTATGTATTCTAGTATGTTTGGAAAGTGTAGAAACTATTTGAAACTAAAATTAAGGTGCCGTATATATAACCACATATTCTCTCTCCTCCCCTTTTTAAAAAAAATCTTAATTTCAAAGGGGCAAGAAGGCACAGAGAGAAGGAAAAATCAGTTATGCAGATTTTGTGTGGTTTTTGATATCAGAAGAAGACAAAAGAACTGTCACTAGGTAAGAAAAAATGCTGTTCATAAGATTATGTTATGACACTGTCAAAGTTAAATCATCAAGATACTACGTCACGATATATTTATTATAACTGAAGCATAGTTTATAGAAAACCAGTTTGGTACAGGAAGCCCTCTCTTACTGACTACTTGTTCAGTAACCATTCAAAGTTGCAACAGTGCTGAACAAGTGGTTCTTACAACTTGCCCTTGAGGTTCCAGCCATCGTATCACAGTCACAGTCAAATGTTCATCACTTGCGACCTTTTCTGTTGGTCTCCTACAAACAAAATCAATAGTGAAGCCAGCAGGAAAGGCAAAAGTCACTCCAGTAAGTCCCTCCAGCCTGTGGTCACAGCACCATACCATCCCTCTCTGGACTCCCTGTACCTGGCCTGCATTGGGCCTCCCAGGGCCTCCCCCATAACATCACATTTCTTACAAGGGACTCCCACTTAATTTTTTCACTTAATGACACACACATTTTGGAGTTACAACAGCAGTCAGGACTGCCAGGATTGGCATTGCTAAGCAATGCAGTGATGTGACATCCCGCTTTATGACTGAATTACTTAGTGATGACAGTCCTTGTTCACATTGCCATTGTATCATTAGGCTAGAAACTGAGAGATCATGAGTTCTAATTCTGCCAGCTGAGTGACTTTGAGGCCGTCGCTCTTTCTCAGTCCTAGGAAATAGGCAGTGGCAAACCACTTCCAACAAACCATGCCAAGAAAACTGGAAAGACTAGTCAGGAACCAGCCTTGACTTGAAGATATACATATGCACAAAAATACTAATTACCCAGCCATTGAAGAAAAAGAGCAAGCGGGAGCATATAAGATCTGTGGAATCAAGCATTCTTTTGAGTTTTATTTCATTTTGCAGGCATCTAGGTGGGTGAGTTAGGAGAAATGCTTCTTGTATGTTCAGAGAAAAAGTTCATATATAAGCACAGAAGTAGAGCATAGTGCCCAAAATAACCAAAACATGGAACGAAAGGGCATCTAGGAAAAATGGACCTATATAAGAAGTTTCTAAGGATTATATTTTGGTGGTGTTAGTCTAAAAGCCTGGCAATATAGATGTCTTGAATTCTTAATAATTCACAAATAGGGTTTTAGTTGCTCCTCAGAACACAACATAAAAATGAACATAGATTGCTAAATTGTTTAATGATTCATTTCAGCATTGAATATTGGTTTCGGTGTATGGATCTTGATGGTGATGGCGTACTGTCCATGTATGAACTACAATATTTTTATGAAGAACAGTGTCAAAAACTGGATAATATGGCCATTGAACCTCTGCCATTTGAAGACTGCCTTTGCCAGATGCTTGATCTTGTGAAACCAGAGAATGAAGGTGATGGATCTCTTCCATCTCTATTTGTAGTATCTTTGTTAACCAGGTTAATACAGCCATTCTGTGTTTGGCTTTAAACGTTCTTGTAAAGCCAAGTTTTGTTTATTGCATTTGGCAGGTAAAAAAGCCATCTGTTCGTCTAACTTTCTGTTTTAACTTTCATTCAGTCTGAAAATTGAGTTGTGCGCGAATTCCAATCAGCCAAAAACTTGCTGATTGTGTTAGTATTTTCACTTTTATCTTGAGAATAAATATGGCTACTCTTGGTAAGAAGTTGCAAAATTGTTTTGATTAACAGTTAATGAAATTCGTAAGCCAAACCCTTTAAATCATCCTGAGAAACTTACAATTTTAGGCAATTCTAATCTGTCACTAATTGTATCTGCTCAAGTATTAATAAAAAAACAAGCATTTAAATCTTAAATTTTATATGGGATATGCACCACAATCTAAAACATTTCATATTTTGTTTCTGTTTCCAGGAAAAATAACTCTTCATGATTTAAAGAGATGTAGGATGGCAAACGTTTTCTTTGACACTTTCTTCAATATTGAGAAATATTTAGACCATGAGCAGAAGGATCAGTTTTCTGTGCTGAGGGTAAGAACAATTGGTGCCAAAAGGGATTTTGCCTATAAAGTCAATCTCAGTGTTTTATCAATTTAGTGTTAAATGCCTTATGATAATATTTTAGGGCACTGAAAATGAAAATCAAGACATGTCTGATTGGGAAAAATATGCTGCTGAGGAGTATGATGTCCTAGTAGCTGAAGAAGCAGCCAGCGACCAGTGGAATGATTGGTAAAGTAGCATTTATACCATTATTGTTAGAAAAGAATATTTGTAGATCAGGGTTAAACTGTGTCCTTTGTGCTTGATTGTTTTCTTACAAATGTTTCATTGCCAAGCTAGGTAATATCATCAGTGCTAGACATCATTTATCATCACCAAAGAGTTTACGTTCTTATCCCTCTAAATTAAATAAATAAAAGTTAAATGATCCAATATCTTTGGAACTAAGAAAGTGGTATCGTGAATGCAGTAGCACAATATTTTTCTGAGTCATTGTTGGTCATCATTTATTGGTTCTAGTGTTTTCTGCCATAATGCCTTGCTGCCAAACAAAATGCTAATTATACTTTTATAAAATAGTATTGTCAATTATTTCTACTACAGTCTAGAGTTCATTAAAGGTAGAAGTGAATGAAGACGAATTTTGCTGGAGTTGGCTTGCTTAAATAGCTGTTACTGTATTCACTTATTTCTTCTTAACACAAGAGGCCCTTTGAGCAACGTCTCATGGGGATTAATCTGTCTGGGGAGAATCATCAGGACGAGCTGTCCTCCTCCTTTTGGGATTCTGATCCCACAAGCTATTAGCTAATTTTGCTAAGGCTGAGATGGAGACATAAGTAGCAGCACCCTTTCTATAAAGGAATGGCAAATTGGCCTTTTTATTTAAAGGATCAATGCTATTCCAACATAAGCACAGTTACCTAACATTGGTGCTGTATTTTGTAAAAAAAGAGACTGGTTTCATTACGACAAAAATTATTTAAGTATATATTTAAGGATACTGTATTCTCTTCCTTGAACAAAAAAAATCACTGAAAATGTCTTCAACTTCTCTAGGATACATTCTAGGCAGTAGGATGGTGCAAATACACTTTAATATTACTCAGTTTTTTTTAATGATACTGACTTCTTGGGAGTTGGCTATACATACATGCAGATAAATTGCTTAGTAGCTAATCTATCATTATGATTTTTTTTTCTCCAGGAAGGACTACAGCCTTAATTTATGAGAAAAATCTGTGCGTCTGAAGGTTCTTTAAAAGCCATGCCTAACTATTTTGACACATCATATATTTTAACTTGATCTTTTTTAACAATGTAGAGCAGGGGTGTCAAACTCACGGTCCGCAGGCTTGATGTGTCACGTGCTGGCCCCGTCCCAACCTGGTTCAGCAAGGGGGGGAAAAAGTCCCAATATGCCACATGATGACATCGTGATGACATGAGTTTGACACCCCTGATGTAGAGTTACTAACTTCGAGCCTTTCAAAGTAAAGTGTGTGTTACTGGGGAGTCTGGTCATTTGTTGATTGATTCATTAAAAATCATTATTAAATAATTTGACAAACCATCCTGACAGAAAAGATTGTTAGAAAAATCCAATATGTGAGAACTGGCTAGAGCAAAGGCTCTCAACCCCCTGCCCTTTCTTCTCAAGATACATAGGAGAAGGGATGTTTCATCTCCTTCTCCTCTTTCACCGACAGAAGCAATTCTGTCAGCAGATTTAATTTATTACTTTTAGTCCAACAGATGGTAACCAGTTGCCTCCAGGAAATGCAAAAAGTGGACAATTTTTACTCATACAAAGTGGTCATACAATAAGGAATAGAGGGATATGTTACCTGATGTCACACACTCACTTTCATTTAGGATTAATTCTAGAAATTGCAAGTACTTCCCATATGTGGATTTAACTGAGAGAGGGCAGAAATCCCCCGAATAGTGCAGCCTACTTCTGAATAAGTGGACATACACTTCCAAAGTAAATTCCCATCTATATTTACTTGCCCCACTACAGCATAAACATGCATATTAGGGTATGCAGTACTTGCTATTTAAAGGGGGAAAGGTGCTTCAAAGCATGCAAGGGCACTCATGCAACACCTGTTGGCAATCCTTTAAAGCATAGCTGCTTTATCTTTTGATGGGCTCTCACAGCTGCCCTCCACAACTGCAGTTCAACCCTGGGAAAAATCATTTGGTTTAAACAGCTGTCAAAAAATATTAAACGTGCACGCTGCACACTCCAACACACATTTCTCCATCTGAATCCAAAGCACTATCCAACCCTAATGCATATTGTCTTAAAAATTCATTTAGGTAATAGTGCACAGTAAGATTTGCCTGTTTCCTCCTCATATTATTCAGATTATGGAATATGATGTAATAAATACTCAAGTTACTTTTACAAATATGTATACAGGAAGTCCTTGACAACCATTTATTTAACAGTGGTTTAACATTATGGTAGCCTTGGAAAAAATGACTTACAACCTATACTCGCACTTAGGACTGTCGTACACACCCTCCCACATGGTCACAGGATCAGAGTTTGGGCACTTGGTAACCACCTAGCATTTATGCATAGTTGCAGCATCCTATTGTTACTTGTTTGCAATTTGGGACTTCTTTTGCCAATGGGGGTGGGATGAGGGTGGGAAGCAGCCCATTGAGGAAACTGGATTCACTTAACAGTCATCCGATTTGCTAAACAACCAGAGTGATACATTTAATGACTGCTATTTAATTATTGTAAAATAAGGTTTCATTCTACTTATGTGAGGTTAATTTTGGACCCAATTGTGCCTGTAAGTTGAGAACCGTCTGTAGTCTGAATTTGTTCCCATTTCTTTTTCTTTTTAGTTATGAAGCTGAGCTGATTCCTGGTGATCATCAAAAGACCAACATACTAAAATATCAAATGGAGAAAAGACCTTTTTTTGATATGCCTTCCCATTTGGCAGATGTTGACTTGGATGATTATGACTATGAAGATGATTTTGAATAAACTATATTTGTAGAAGTATAAAGACTGTGTCTGCAGCAGGTCTGCTAAATCTGTGTAGAATTCTGTCCCCCCCAAAAAGAATAAAATTGAGTTTCTTGTGCTGCAAAATTAATACTTTCAAAATATCTAAATGGTTACATTTGTATGGAATGACACTTTTTATGTATTTATTCAGTGGATTTTTGCCTAGGAAAAAAATAAATTATTTATAGATACTCTTTCTTTAAGGAATTACAGTGTATCTTGTATGAATTAAAAGTACTGGCTTGTTTTTATACAAAATAATAAACTTTTTCTTGATTACTATAATAATAGAAGTTCTTGCTCTTGCAGTCTCCAAGCTAAAATAACTTTGTCAAGATTCAAAGAGAAAAGTGTCATGATTGTGAATGGAGATCGCAGTTCAGAACTCTAGTAAAGCATCACTGGATAAGCTAGATACACACTGGTACACATAGAAAATTATATCCTGCTTGAAAAACAGGCTATAATTTTCTACCCTTTAGCATTCATTTTGTTCTACTGACTCAATTTAAAAACTGGCTTTTATTGCTCACTTAACAGTTGTGGATATTATATTCCATGTCAAGGGAATCAATTGTAAGTTTTACTTGATCTGTGATGTGCACTAACCTTGTATGGGCATTTAGTGTGTTTCTTCAGTGGTTGGCTAATGACACATTCCATGAATATTGTTACCAACAGTGTCAAAGTAGCTGAACAGTCTGATGCTTTATTTGCCTATATGAGGTGAGAGACTGCTTATAGGGCAAGATGTATATTGCTATTCTGGTTTTTAAAAAAGCATAACGTTTGTAGTGCCTTACTTATCCTTATGTTCACACAAGAAATGAAATATGGTAAAGCAGATTCTTGCTGTTAGGTTTTCCCAATAAACAAAAAGCTATCTTGTTTGCTGTGCAGATCTGTTAAATATTTAAAATATCATGTTCGTATTTTCAAATAAAGTTTTTTTCATACATGTAAATCAGCAATTTTTTTTATTTTTTATGCACCAGATCATCACAGAAGTTATTGAAAGTGACTTATAATTTGAATACCAGAATCATTTTCATGTAATCTTAGTAGCTGTACACATTTTTCCTATTTTGTGATCTATAGCATAGAGTGACTTCAGTTTGCCTTCCAGAATTGGGGATTATAGCTCCCAAAAATCCCAAATTCCTCAAACAAAGCTAAAATATCCATTTTCACAAATTCAAATATATTCTGAAAAGGCTATGTGGCACAGATAACTCAGCTGTGAAACTACAAACCACCTTTTTATAGTTGAAGTTAATGGCAAATTAGTGCAATTTAATGAAGACTGCCAGTCTCTACTGCATGCACAACATTAGGATGGCTGAAAGATTTTTTTTCTATGTATAAGGGTTTTCTTTCAGAGCAGGTTTTGGTGTGATAGTATTCATTTTGAACTGTTTTCTTGTGGTGATTCCAAGTTACTGGATACAACTATTTAGAACTTAAGATGAGCTGCAAGGTGGCATTACAAAGCTGAGGGAAAACTAGGGAAGATTTTTTTTTAACAGATTTATAGCCTGTTTTTTCCTGCAAAATGATTCTTAAAGTACCATGATGTGTTTTTTGGCAGCAGTATCCTTCCTGCCTATAATTACCAATTTCCTTCATATGGACCATGATTAATATCAAATATTGTTTTAGGATTGAACTGATTCCTTTGATGTTCAGCTTTTTAGTGTTTTGGCTACAGGTGGAAAAACATAATTGCTTGGATCGCAAGTTTATCAACTAAAGGAAAACAAAAGATTTGCCATTTTTCAGGTATGGGTCTATCTGTCTTAATGGAGCAGCCCGTACAGCCAATCTACTGGCAAACAAGTGATAGATACATTTTGATGCTACTGTCTCTTTTTTGTTGTTCTTGTTAAATGTCAGAGACAGACTCTAGGAATGTAGGTCCCAAGAGTGTTGGTATAAGTATGGATTTTAAATGATGAAAAACCACAGTGTTAGATAATGAAAAAACCAGCTTTGAACAACAAGGTAAATTCCAAACTCATTTCCTCTCATTTTCACTACTCAAAACATTACTTCTTGACAGAACATTTATTTTTCAAAAAAAAAAAAAAGTGTTGGAGCTAGGTGGTAGAACATCTGTTTTGCTAGTTGGCCAATTCAGATACAACTGGGAAAGGATCTAATCTGAAATACTGAGAAGCTGTTGCCCACAACAGAGACCAGTGTTTTTCAATCTCAATAACTTCCCAGATGTGCGAAGTTCAAATCCCAGAATACTCTACAATAGTGATACTGTGGGTTGAAATTCACATATGCCAAAGCATTTAGGACAGGAAACACATAATAATAATAATAAATAAATTTAATTAATAATAATAAATAAAATAGAGCATAGGGTTTTGGATGGGCAAGTTCTCTGCCTTGGTGTAAGATAGCTTTTTAGGATGCTTTTGAGTAGGCTCAATAGTTTCACATGACTTATGAACAATGTGTTGTAATAAAATAGCGCATATTTTTAGGACCGCTGTAGTCGAATATAAAATAAGTAACAAATACGCATACAAGAGACATATATTGTTTTACCACTAATGTTACCCATGTAAATTATCGTTGCATCCTATATTGCAATTTACCCGTTTGGGAAAGGTTACTGTGATATGAATGCCTATGCCCTTCCTAGTGCCATGATGCAATATCTTTTTCATTTTTCCCATTATAAGAAAAAACATGCTTTAAAAATAAGACAGACAGACAGATCACTCAAGTTTATTTTACAAACAGCTGAATATAAAAATATGAAATGAAATGCCTTTTTTAAAAAAAACGTGATGATAAACATGTTAGCAGAGGAAACATTTTGTTGTGATACCTAAGGCAGCACACAAGAAGCAAAGTTTCTGTATTTTTTCTGATTTACATTAATTCTATATTTTTGCTCTTCCTTTGAATCCTCTGGCTTGCTCTCTTGAAAACAGATTGTCTACCCTATTTAAAATTCTTCTTTCCCATTTTTCCATAGAATACTGAGCTGCAGCTTCTCAAGTCTAGAATAAATTTTGGATAGAAAGTCAAGTGTGCTCACAAAAATTGTATGTGAGCTGGTAACATCAGAAAGTATAGAAAATATTGGCGGAAGAAGCTTCCATTTTATATAAATTTACCAGTTGAGTTCTACCAATCAGGCATCCAAATAATTCTCGCAAAAATAGTCCAAAACCCATTCTACCTTTCTGGTTGGCCTTTTTTCAAATTTACATAAAAAGTAGAGGCATTTCCAGCAATCTTCCTCTTTTAGGTATCCTAAACAATATAAAAATAAGACAATTGGTGACAAAGATGTTTTAAAAGACAAATTTATTAAATTATGCTCCCCCATAGCCATTTACAGTTACTATAATCCATTGTAGAGAACATACTGTTCTGGGATGTATATACCTCTCCTATTTTATAAAACAATTTTAATTATCATTTAATCTGCACTCACTAGATGAAAATGAAGTCCAAATGGCATATTTAATCTACATTATCTTTTGACTAAAATTCCCTAGGTTCAGTCCATTTTACTCTCACTAAAAAATTGCCTTGTTGAGAAAACGTACAGTTCCAGAGATTTACTCTTTTGTTATGAAAATTTCCAAGGGAACATATTAGTCTGTAAATAAGAAAACAAGGATGCTGTGCCACAGGAAAAGCACCAAACCGAAGCCATGCTCAACTAGGGCAGAAGAATGACAGATGAAGGCAGGGCTTTTTTTCGGCCGGAACTCGGCGGTACTGCGTTCCGGCACCTTTTTAGAGTCCGCGTCACGTGACGTGTCTCAACCAATCGCGCGCTATTACTTCCGGGATTTTTAACGCGACGGGGGGGGCGCGTTCCGGCACCTTTTGGTGCCGGAAAAAAGCCCTGGATGAAAGTATATATGAACTATGGCCAATCCTTATTTTATTTCCCTTCTATTGTTTCCAATGTCAGAGCAGATGGGATCAAGATAATAGGAAGCTGTTAAATCCAGATAATTCAAAGTCATCTCTAATATATCCCTTTACACACTTTATACATGTGCTAATATCTGGCAAGATTCTATTACAGGAATCATGAATATGAACTTAATGTATGTAAAACAAATTACTAAAGCAAATTATTTCAAAGGGATTAATTGATATATTCTTCCTATTAGTGAAAAAAAATATTTTAAAATTATGTGTAAAATCATTCTTAACCTGCTCAGCCCCAACAACATCAATATCGGCTTCTTCAAGTGGAGCCTCTCCCAAATCCTCTTCCTTGACTGGAGCCGGGGTACTAAAATGAGAAAAAGAAAAAAAATGTTTCTTGCCTTCCAAGTGAAATAATTTGCTTGGTTCTTGTTAATTTTTACAATTATAATTCGGAGAAATCAATATTTAATCATAATAATTTAGGAATCAATATAATAGTTTAATGTAAGACACAAATTTCACCCCTAGTGTTACCAGTTGTTTTTTAAATCATTTCTGTCTGATATTCGAAAGCTGTTGACATTGTCCCAGACAACGCTAAAGTAAATAGATCAATAATCTGATTTAGAATATGACAGCACTGTACGTTCTTCAACAAAGACTCCATTTAAATGTTATATCTTTTCTGTCCATATGCTCCACTCCTTTTAAAATAATTAAAGAAACCTAATGTATTTAGATGTTGCTAAATAGATTTTTTTTAATGGAAGAATTTCCTATATCACACCGGCTTTGTAACTTTTAAAAATGGCTTTCTATTCAGCAGAAAAGACTGCAACTTCTACTGTATCTCATGAACTAGATTTGATGACATATCCTATTTATCAGAGTTAATCCAACAATTCTTCTTACCTATGTTTTCTCTTGGGAGTTGCAGAACCCAATCGGAGGGAATATTCTTGGTGATAACTATCATGAGATTTTAGCCTCTTCCTGTTTCTCAGTCCCAAGGAAGGCAGGCAGGATGGATAATGAGTCTCAGAAGTCTTGTTTGCTCTGTCGGTGTGACTGATTTTAGACCAGGATCCTGAAACAGATAATTTCATCATTCATACTTTAGCAGAACTCAGCCATGTATCTCACTGAACACTGAAGTAGAAAGATACAGATATTACTGAGACCTAAAATCATCCTACTTGAAGTGGTATATCAGAAATGTTGACATGTCATCAATCCTACGATCCAAATTTTATACATATTTCGGAAATGTCATACCTTCAGATAATTTCCTTTTAAAAGAAGATGTCCTAGTAATGCTAACAGATGGCCACTCTTGTGAGCTGCTGATAGCAGAATTCTCATCATCATCACTAGCCAACAAAGAAGTTCTGTACCAAGCCAGTGAATACCAAGTATCTTCTTTACAAAGTGCTGTTTCGGGTACATATCTTAGCAAATAACTATATCTGAATGTGAAGATTGGGGAAAAAACCATTAAGTTACTTTTTCCCTATTTTAATTAACATTCTTTCAGAAAAGATGCAAATACTCATGATATTACATTTAAATTAGACTTAAAATGTGATGACCTACAACCTCGCTTCTCATCCAAAATGTGACAACAGATCATTGGTAGTTCCCTAGTGCTCCAGGATCTTTGACATCTCCAACCTCGCTTCTCATCCAAGGAACTTCTCCACCATTCAGTCAGCACTAAAGAAGCTTCTTGGGTGAGAAGCGAAATGTTTTCAAGGAAAAAAACCCAAGAAAGTCCAGTTGCCTTTTGGAAAAGCACCTTTGGGATAACCATGACCTGGATGATTGAGAATCTCCATAGACATTTAACTGTCCTGGGTTTTAATAGCACTGTTTTTAAGGTGTATGGTCTTTTTTTTCCTGTAAACATTATGCACTTTTTAAACAAAGTTGTATATAAAGTAATAAGAAAACTTGCTCTATTGTAGCTGGTTCCAAATTATATTTAATTGCTTAATTATGTATTCTAATCTAGACATTAAATACAGAATCATTTTTATGGCTTGTTCATCAACACATGCTGCTCTGCATCATAAATGCATATAAATATACAGTCATTATTGAAATGTGTTCATCTCCATTGATCTATCATTGTCAGTTACCAAAAAGTCAGTCTAAAATAATGGAAAGTTCATCTGTTCATTGTAAGCATAAATGTATGTAACCTGAACAGTTAAAAAAAACACAAAAATCAAATAAAAGGTAAAACACAGCTATACCTCTTATTTCGGCACATATTAATGTATTATTTATATCTTGCCTTTATTATTTTTTTACAAATATCTCCAGGCAACAAACATATCAAACACATCTATTTCCCCCAGAACCACCACCTTGTGTGTGGATTGGGTTGTGGGCGAGCGACTGGTCCAAAGTCACCCAGATGGCTGTCTTGGCTAAGGCAGGATTTAACCTCACAATTTTCTGTTTTCTAGCCTAGTGACCAAACTGGCTAGATCACTAGACAAAACACATATTGCAAGAGCCAATGCATCATTTTTGCCAATTTCTGGATTTCTAAAATTAAATGATTTGGGTATTTCTAAATGGTTGAACATTCACAAAATTGTAAATATAAAATGTCATATAAGTACACCAGAATTTCAGGGGCAAAACTGTTGAATATTGTCATGTTTTGTGTTTTTCTTCTGAGGCCACCGTGCAACTTCCTATGATTGTGCTCAGTCAACCCCCACTAAGTTCTTTATATATTGGCTCCTGTAATACTCAACTTGTTTTCCCAGGAGAAATAAAATCAAAAATAACACTTACACAAGTCTTTTATCAGGCTTTAGAAGCTTATTGGAGAATTCGCTGAGGATGTTGAGAAAATTTAAGTTAGGAGGTAGGCACTTCCCTTCCATTCCAGCTGCCCCTTGGAAGGCGAATTCAATACCTTCCCTTTCAATAGGAGTAAGGAAGAAATGGAAACAGAAAGGATATTTACAACAGGGACAGCTTTCAAACAGAAATCTAAGGGACAACATGTAGTTGGCACATACTTGTGTATCATAGCTACTGATTCTCGACTTTTCACCTGGTCCCAGCCAAATGTCAAAGAAAAGCGCCGGGCAAGCTCTTTAATGTTGTTCAAGGAGATGGAGGAGGAATCCAAGCTATTGCTGCTACTGCTGCCATCACCTTGGCTTTCAACATGCTTCTGAAACAGCTGCAGATCACAGACATTGGTTTAAAGTTTATAGGCAATAAAACAATCCCCAAGAGGACATACCTGGCATAGAACCAACAGATTCCTTGCTCAGGATGCAAGCGTACACCAATTTATACAATAATCCGGTTATATATTTTAAGAATCCCACCAAGCTGAACAAGAATGTGAATGGCACAGATGAGAATCAAGAGCAGGAAGTTTAAGAAAGAGATCAAGATAACATTAGCATGCAAAGACTTATTGAAATATTTGCTGCCAAAAAATGTTCCCATTTAAAACAAGGGTTCCAATTTTTGTAATGACAAAATATTCTTTCTCATAAGTACCAGAAAGAGCAATTATTTGCCTCAAATTATGTGTTTCTGATTACAAAGACTTTTTGATAAGTACTTCATTGTTCATTTAAAAACCAGTATATTTTTCTTTTAATCTTGACAAAGTTCTATTTTTATTTACTATATTGCATTACAGCATACTATTGCAGATTTAAATTTTAGTTCATGCCCTTAAAAAGTAGAGGACAGAATAGCGTATATAAATAAAATGTAATTGATAAAATTATTCTTTTCTAAATTTTGCTTTGGAAGTGAAATCTGTAGCAAATTAAATCTGGAGTTGCAAATCCATCTTTCGCATGCAAACATATGCCTGGGATGGGGCGGAACATTAATAATTAGGCATTCTTGCAGCCACTTTTTCACTACAAATTATCTTCCTAGGTGTATTAGTTAGAAATCGTTCATTTTATTATTTACGTGTATAATAAATACTTTAATTAAATTGTCTAAAACAGGTACTTCTCATTTGATGCATTCATTCTGATATGCATACCCCTTTATCGTTTTAATGTTAGATTTATGTGATCTCAGATTTCTGACTTCCTGCCAACTTCTCCATTGACTTTACTTGTGGGAAACCAGCAGGGAAGGTCACAAATTATGATCATGTGACCATAGGACTGCAATGGTTAGAAATGTGTGCAGTTGCCAAGCATCTGAGTTGTAATCATGTGACTGCAGAGGCTCTGCAATGGCTGGAATTTCAACAACTAGTCATACGTACCACACCACTGCTTTAAGTTCAAATGGTCACTGAACGAGGACCATCTGTGTTCAATCATGTGTTCATAAACACATAAAGAAAAATCTATGCTGTAAGGACATAACATTGCCAATATAGGTAAATTTCATTATGGGCTTACACCACGATATGACAACTACCAAGTGGCCCTACAAAACTGAGGCCTGCATGTAAGCCTAAGTATTAATCTATTCTTATATTGAAAAGCTAACATGCAGAGATAGTTCCTGAAGAATCCCACAATAATGGAATTTCTTTCCAATAGAGATCAGGCATATCAAAGACTAAGCTATTTTGATATTTAATTCAAAAACTTGTAACAGGAAGATTTTTGGAGACACAAATTAAAGCAAATAAGGAAGCCTTTTCTATAGGTTTTAATGCTTTACATAAATGCTTTATTGTACCATGCAGTGTTAATGAAAAAGTGCCTAATTAAAAGGTACCAATACAGCTAAGAACATCAATCCACCTATACATCCCAATACAAAGGAGAAGGCATACTCCGTTTTCCCATGAAGATTGGTTATATAGTTTATCATATTTTAATCTGCACTATTTTAAGTTCAGTCTAAACTGGACCAGTTGCCTATGCGATACGTAAACACAGGCTCCTGACTGTGTGAGCAGAACTTACAACTTACTGAATGCTGAGACTCCCCTTATATCTCACATTTCAGGGGATAGCTTATGAATCTTCTTAAGTTCATTTTGATAATGTGTGAAATCCAGTGAGGTCATATATCAATCGTCTGAAGAAGAATGTTCTGAAACCTGGAGACTGCCATGGATATAAGCTTGTTCTGAGCAGCTAAGTAAGAAACTAAAGCTACCTTCAGTACAGCTTGTTTAGAAAGCATGTTGCTAGCAGTTATCCCAATGGTTTTACAACCTGTGAGATCATAAACGTCTCTCACTAGATCTTTAAAGAGACAGCCAGCTATCACCTTTTCTCCCAAAATATATTTGCCCTATGAGTTTTTATTGAAAGAGCATTTTTCCATTTATTTTGTTGGTTAAACTTAATTTATGATATGAAATAGCAAGATAATACACTATGGTTCAATAGTTGTCATACATACATGTTTTCCTTTGTTTCTATGAATTCTGCTCTATATATTTACTGTATTTATGTGTCAATCAGTTCTCAGTCAAATGGAAGACTCATTACTGTATATTCTCTTTGAATCCCTTCATTCTCAATTGTCTATTGCAGGATTCTGAAGAAACCATTGGGAGGAGGGTTAGGGGTAAAGAGACTGAAAACTCCCTCCCTTGTCATTTCTTCAATCCCTCAACTCTTCCAATCAGCCTTCTATTAACATTCAAGATTGTGCCTGTGCCTCCAAATTACCGGTATCTGAGGTTCCTTGTCTCAAATTCATATCTCAGCTCATTACCGAGTCCTTCTTGAAATTGAAATCAGACCCAAATCACTCCAACCCATATCCCTAACAAACAATTAAAAAACCTATAGGTGAGAGCATGTGCACGTGCACACACACACACTGTTGATGTTGTTTGGGTTTCCAAATCTCATGGCTTCCCATTTCCTTCTTGCAGAAACCACTAAAGAGAATCTAATCCTTGCATAAAATTCTGGTAATTCTTCTGTATTATTCTGTAATTTTGTACTGATTATTTTAATCAATGATGGCTGTCCTGATTCACCTAACCAGCACAAATCCTTGTCAGTACAATCTGTAGGAAATTCTGTACATAAAACCATTCATTCCAAAATGCAAAGATCAGGAATTGATCCTGGTCTCTTCCAAAACTTCTCTGGCAAACCTCCACAAGAGTGCAAAAACATCAGCTAGGTTGTATGTTGTTATACTAGCTGAAATAAACGTCCTAAATGCTGCGTTAATTGCATCATGGCATTTTGCAGATTAGTTATTTGTAAACCCACCTGTTGGTGTTGCAATAAAGCTACCGTAAAAGTGCTACAGAGACAATGGGGTTCCCTGAAGGTTGGATACCATTTCTATGAACAAAGGTAAGATTCTTTGTCTCTTTTAAGAGAATGGGACTCCAAGTTGATTAGAATTACATTTGAGATAGGCTATTGTAATAAAATCTTGCAAGTCCTGCATTTTTCCTTTCTTCCCTCTTACACCCCAAGAAGTCATAGAGGAATCAGTCTGAATTCCTTTCTAATACTTTCCTTGTTTCCCAGGCTCTGAATAGTTTCTCCAAGGCATCTTCACTGATACCTTCAGGCTCCAAATAAGAATACTGGCTGACATCCAGTGACATCTGCACATGGATAAGTCAATCAGAGCAAAATAAGAAAGAATCTTGTGTCTATTATGTCTAATATTCATAGATATATCCATGAAAGTCAGTATATCATGATTTCTTAAGGCAGTGCAAGGAAAAGATCCCAATCAACAAAACCAAAGCATTTGTTGACAAAGAAAGAAAGAAATGTTTCATAATCTTCTTGAACACAAGAAGATAGTATCAAAGAGAAGAATATCAAGCCTTATGCTTCCCACAGCAGAGTGACTGCAAACTCAAGTACATAATTACTGACTAAAACTATCCATTCAGATAGAAGAACTGAATCCATGTAAAATAGTCCCCCAGATCCCAACTTTTGTATCCATAATCAAAGGTATCAAACACTGACAAAAGATCTAACAAAAACAAGAGGGGTAATTCACCATCAATGTCTGTGTTGTACCAGAGCATCTAATTCTATTTCTACCCCATGGCTGAGTGTGAACTCAGTCTGGCATAGATATCTGTATCCTGTAAAGCCTTCTGTAGCCAAGGTTGAATGATTTGGTACAACATGTGAAAAATGGCTGGATGTACAGTTGAGAAGATGCACTACAAGCTCTGTCGAGAAAGGTGGCATCACCTGCTTCCTCTGAGAAATTTTGACAATCCACCAGATACAGCTACTTACATTCAATCTGGCTGCCCTAAGGAGCCAGTAGGGACATGAAATAATCGCTTCAAACCAGGAAGTTCTATCCACTTCCTTGAGTTCTATAAAATCAGAAGAATCCCAGATAATCACACAAGACCTTATCGTTGCTGCTGACTCTGCAAATTGAT
The DNA here is from genome assembly GCA_025802295.1 of Psammodynastes pulverulentus. Classification (NCBI taxonomy): domain Eukaryota; kingdom Metazoa; phylum Chordata; class Lepidosauria; order Squamata; family Psammodynastidae; genus Psammodynastes; species Psammodynastes pulverulentus. The sequence continues at coordinate 23,517,149 of JAOYMU010000010.1, forward strand.
TTCAAACTGAGAGCAAATCGGAGTGACATTATCTACAAAGAAATTAGCAAATGAACTTGGTGTGCTGACAGCCACTATGTCCCATCCATCTTTCCCCCAAGGGGTCCAGGTAATACTGAACAGGCCTAGCAGTTTGGAATCTATAGACATTACTGTATATGTGTGAAGAAATGAGACTTTGCTGCTCTTATTGCCAAACTGTAGGCTTAAACCACAACTCACATCAGTTCTTGGTCACATTCATGCATGGATTTTTGCAATCCTCACTCCAGGCATCTTTTCAAATGTTACAGTTTCCTAAGCTCCTTGATAAACAAAGAGAGGCTTAGGAGTACACACTCTCATAGGAACCATCTTACCTGGGGCTCTGATACAGGTTAAGTCCTCAACTTATGACTATAATGGAGCCTGCTCATTACCATACTAAATCCTGAGGCTTTATGTAAGAAATCTGTCTTTTTGACCCAGGAATACTCAACCTTCTGCAATGCCATATACAGTTAGAGAGCTAAAGAAGTCCTCTAACTCAGTGGTTCCCAAACTTTTCCGGTCCGCGGCTCCCTTACGTGCTTCCGATTTCTTCCGCGGCTCCCTTAAATATG
>JAOYMU010000010.1:23655150-23666421 GCA_025802295.1 Psammodynastes pulverulentus
CCCCCCCCCCCCCCCCCCCCCCCCCCCCCCCCCCCCCCCCCCCCCCCCCACAAAATTTAAAATGTAAAACTGTTTTAATTTAAAAAAAAATTGTTTGCCATAACATCTTCTTTTATGACAATTTACATCAATGATTTACTCTAAGTTTTCATTCACTTCGTTCATGCTGTTGTTCATATTTTCCATGTTTCATAATAATGTTTATATTTTTTATGATACATTTTGGATCCCTGGAGTCTTCTCCTTTTATTGCTAGTATATTTTTTTTTGTCCTCTATCAGGGATATTTCCTGATGGCATATTTCATCAGAGCACATTTTTGTTACTCAGTAACATTTTCTATATATTACTGATACAACATTCTGCTTGTGTTACCACTAACTGTCCAAAGCTACTGATTCAACAGAGCTTATACTGTACCATTATATTATACTTCATGGACATCTGACTACACAACAAAACCTCATATTTCCTTACACTTAACATATTTTCAAAAGTTACTTAAAAGTCCTTACTCTGAAAAAAGGCTGAATGTTGCATTCATATTGACAAAGAATTAAACCTAACAAACCTGATGCACACAGATGTTACATTTATCACAAAACACCATATCATTTCCATCTTCACTATCAGGGGATCGGCATACATCACAGATTACATCTTCATCATATTCTATACCAAGCCCTTCTTCTGTTTCAATGGCATGGTTCATATTCTCATGACAGTGACGTTCCAGGACTTCCACCATTTTCTCCATGGTATTTTCATCAAGCTGCCCATATCCTGCCAAATGGTAAAATTACCATTAAAAACGGTACACTGAATAGTGCCCCAATTATGTCTCTTCAAATCTTTCATTTTCAAAGCATAATTTACATTTAGCATTACACATGATGCTGATTTTCATTTTAACATGAGCTTATCAGAGTGGTTTTTGTTTGTAGAATTAGTTCTGTTCTCCATCATAATCAAAGGAAGAAACGTAAAAAACTACAAACAATGCCAAGAATAATGAAAAAGATATATCAGGGGAAGATTAAAAAGGAAGTAGAAGACAAAGGAGTTCTAATCCTGAGCCAAACGCCTCCCCCTCCAAAATACACAATATTCATGTTATTTCTTTCTTTTTTTACTTGTAATCCTGACCTGATAAGAGATAACTCTGTGTTCTATATTTCTAACCAATAAACTAAGAAACTTCAAGTAAATGATAATAAAATACATGGTTAAAATTAGGCCAATCTATGTTTAGTAGATATTTTCTAAACTCCGCTTTAAAAAAGGGTTCAGCAAGCTCACATTCTAGTTTTTTAAAGAGAGATGACTCTCATGTGCAAATCTTCCTGTGCCTTATGACTCTGCCTTGAGTCCCAAAGACCTTGTTACTATAGCCTGTCCAATTAGGAATGGAGGAAAAGCGCAGTTTGTGACAGATATAAATGCAGGTGAATTTAGCTTTAGTCAGGAGGCAATCTCGTTAAAATAACTTGTCGCTAACATGTAAAAGTATCAGAATTGTGGACTCCTGTGTCAGTTTGTATTATTTCAAACTAATAAAATAGACTTTTAAGCATGATTGTTAAGAATTATGATGTACTCTGCTGGATGCCATTAATTTCCAGCTAGCTGATAAATTATTAGTAGAACTTACCCTAATTTTACAATTCATGTTAACATATTTATATATGAAACAAAGTCTAGATCTATATACTACTAAACTATCATTTCTTTAACTATTAACTGGGTGAAATGGATAAAATGTTTTCAACCAAGGTACTGCATATGGGCTAACTTACAGAATGTGTCCAAAATCTGAGACCCATGAAGTCTGTGGAACTGAAATCTGGCAAATTTTATAAAATATGTTATGTTCTAAAAATTATCATACAACAGTTTATGACACGATACAAAATGTCATAAAACATTTCTTGTGTTGTTTGGATGTGCTATACAATTCAACGTGGATTATTTTCAAGACAGATACATGTCCGAAAGTATCCCAACTTTTCCAATGAGGCAGTACAACAGAAGTTCTGTTATTATTGAAGGCATTGAGGAATCTGGTAAGGAAATATCTCTGAAAGGATGACTCAACAGATCAGAAGTTATCCAGTATTCTTTAAAACTTTACAAACCTATAATACTGGGAAAGAATGATAGAACCAAATATCAGTGTACTGTATATATATTTTATTTCAGAACATTTGTTACATTATCAAATGTTAAACAAATTATTACTTTTGCTTTCTCACCCATTTCAGCAAGTTCCTCATTTACTTCCTGAAGCCAGAAGATATCCATGTCATCCAGGTCATATCGACACATTGATTCTGCCAATTCTAGAATGTTGATGTAGCCAGGTTCAGCAGACTCTTGGCTTGAACAATGGATGTACTTTCTGGGCCGTGTGTAAAGTACTTGCTTTACTTTTTCTGCTACAATTCTAAGCAGCAAAACATTATAATGAGCTACAAATCCTCTGGTGGAAGAATTCTTGAAAATCAAGTAACAATGACAAGGTATTCCATTCTTTAGGACCCTTAGGTCAAAGGACAGAGTGTTCACAATTTTAAATTTTTCATACCAAAGGATCACCTATGGATAACTTATTTGATCACTAACAATTTATTGGTTCATTCAACCAGTAGCAGTAATGGTGTTGGTTGGATGACAATAATATGCTTAAACAAAAACGTAAAATAAGCAAAATCAATACTGAATAACCATAAAGTTTTTTATTTCCTAAAAATCTGCCTTGAATTATGGCCATTAAATATATACAAAAAACATTAGTTCAACTTTGAAATAATAAAATAAAGGATTATAATGATCTGGTTTTGGTATATCCTAACATCTAGAGTTGTTATTCTGTTAATATGTCATCTGTCAAAACAGAACTACCCTGAATGCCTAGATGAAATTAAGACTAGCATTCAGAGGTTTTCTGGATAGGACTGCAGAGCAAACTGGTTACAAATATGGTTTTTTTAGACATCCATAGGCCACCTGCAGTAACAAGATGCTTGAAAGAAGGGGAGCGAACAGCCCAAAGATTTCACAGGATGCTTTTTTAGGGAAGCATCTGACCTAAAAACCACTGCAAAAAAGGCCTGCTGAAATAAACTGTATATATTGCTACAAACAGTTCTGCTTATCAGACAGCATTTCTCATACATTCCCTCTGGATTAAAATTTCAATTCGGCCTTCATTTATTTTTTATTATTTTCTGCATACTAAACATTGAAGCAATACAGGCTTTATTTTACAAAATGGAATATATTGCAGCTGATAACCATCGTAGGATAGTAAGATGTTAATATTACTTTGGGATGGAAACCAAAAAAAATATATGCTTTTGTAAGGCACACATGTTTAACAGAAATACCTGAGAGAAGGTTGGGGAATAGTTTCTGGGCTTGCAGGGACTTGCACACCCTTTTCCCATTCTTGTTTCCATGTATCCGCAAACAAGTAATATTCATCTGGGTTAATATGATGAGAGTCTGGCAGTTTCATGGCACTGATGAGGTCCTTTCGAAACACCTGAAGGCATAGTGAGAGATAAAGAGATAATCCATTAAAACTTCATTTTTTAAATTTAATGATAAAATCTACTAATGTATTGCACAAAAAAGCCTTCAAAACCACATGATTAAGCTTGAGGCAAGCATGGCATCAAAATCAATGTTTTTTTTTACTATCTCTGCATTACAATTTTAGTACAACAAATACAACTAATATTTATTTACATTTTCATAAATTGACTCAATCAAAGGACTCTAGTTGGCATACAACCAGGAAAAAGAATAAAAAACCAAAACTAAACCGGTCATAATTAACCATCCCAACACACTGCATGGAGATGTGTGTCCAAAACAATCAATCTAACAATAATCAAAGCACAGTGGAATAAAGTTTTTTGGGCAGTTGTAAAAGGAATGGTGTTGCAAGACCTCAAAAGGAACAGTGTGCCATAACATGCCAGTCCTTGCAGACAAAGCCTGCTGTCTGGCCAAGGCCTTGTGGAAAGGATTTCCCATCATCATAAAATATTCTTACTGGAATAGCAGATTTGATCTTGATAGGGCAATGCCATTTATCCTGCTGTTTTGCCATTTACTTATGACAACAACTTTGAATTGAGCCCAGAACTCTACAACTAGATAATCGTCAAATTACAACTGTAATAGAGCCTGTTCACTAAGGTTATAAATTATAACCATCACAAAATGGGTCGGTCCTGTGACGGACCCGATTTTATGATGTTTTTTTGCGGCAACTATAAACCAATGTCTTTCATTTAGTTTGGCATAACTGTCAATATCCTGAAATAAACTTCATAAATTATAATAAATTGATTGTTCATTCATATTAATATAGATTCAATACTCAACAAAACGATGGGGATATGAATAAACAAACGTTCAGGTATGCTAGTAAATAAGTTATTAAAGTAAAACACTATAAATCAAAATGTAAAACTTTACCTCGGCAGGTTTTTTTTGTTCATTTGTTGGTGTTTTTGATTTGCTTCTGTATTTAGAACAAAAGGAGAAAGAAGTGGAAGGACCTATATGAACAGCAAGAAAAAGGAAGAGAATTAAAAGGAAGAAAATTGAAATTTGCCTAGGACAGAGACTGTTAACTCAAAATTTATTAAATATTTGTTTAAAAGTCATAGTAAAGTTTGCAGATAAGAAAAAAATTACTCCCTTACCTCAATTTCTGAGCTAAGTTTATCTAGCTTTTGTAGAAGTAGAAAAGCAAGAATTTCTAAATAATCCAAACATATCAAAATATCAATTTGTTTGTTGAAAAATGCAACACACATCCTTTTCTGTTGCCCTGGGGTATATGGGAAGTTTTCTCAAATGGAATTTTTGCAGACATGTATATTTTAGATGAGAACAAATGGGGGAAAGGTGATGTTTGTGTTTCTGGATACTTTTAATGGAATGTGCATTTGTCTGCATTTTAAAAGTTTATTCTTCCATGAGTTGTGATTTATTTTTTTGCTAAAAGTATGTTTGTCAGGGATGTTGTAGTTTATTTGTTGCAACTATGTGTGAGGGGCAAGAGTCCCTAATTCATTTTTTTCAACATTTATATTTTTCATTCTGTAAATCAGGCATTTTGTTCAGCCTTATTGGCAAGGCATACATATATGCCTTCAGATTTGGAAATTAGGGGCCTGGCTCTTCCTTGAACTCAGAGAGGAGGAGAGCAAGGGGGAAAAACCATCCTTAGAGAAAGAGCCAGAGCACACAGTTCAGCCTTTTTAGATATTTTGGCTTATATCTCAGTTGACTGCCAAGAGGCTTGAGCATCTCACAAATCAGAAATGAGTGATCAACCAGTTTCAGAAAGCAAATTATAATAAAAGAAGGCTTGATTGGTGCATCAAACCTCAATTTCAAACAGTGGTATTTTGCCAGAACTACACTATAGTTCACTGTCCAAAGTGAGTTCAAATATTCAAATAAATTAAGACTACAAAAAAAATTGTTTTACCATTAAATGTAAATTAGACCAACATATACTTAAATTTCCTAAAATTATAGGAAATACCATTTTCCAACAATTTTGTTAGTTTTGGAATTTAGCACCCCCCCCCCCCTAGAAAAATGAAATATTTTAGGATATATTAAAAATATGTCCTAAACCGAATATTTCCCCTAAAAGAGAAGTAGAAATTCAGAGAAGTAGAAAGTCACACACCCCACCTTTGTCAATGAACCATTAAGGCCTGGGCCAGTCTATTTTACATAACAAATAGCCTCTACCCATCTCACCACATGCCAACTGGGAAGATTACCTCAGCTAGGACACAAACAAAAGCCTACAAAGTTAGCTAAGACCCCTGCCCCCTGGGAGTCTGACAGCCAATGGGATACATTTCTTGCACAGGAACAGGAAACACTAAGGTGGGCCCCAACAGAGGTATAAAATTCAAGCACTCTCAGTATTTCAGCCCTTCTTCTTTTTCTTCACTTAACATCTTGAAGAATGTGATCACCCTTTCTCATCTGAGCCATGTGGTCCCGTCCACCATTAAACTATCTTTCCAAGCAGTCGCCATGTTTCCAGTGTCTTTCTTTCCCACTTGGAACTGAACCCAGAAGAATATTTCTTCCAACATTAGGAAGCTGAGAAACAATTAGGAAGAAGTTGCCCTAAATCATTATTTTGTTATAGATTTCAAGAGGTAAATGGCTAGCGAAAGGAAATATTCTATAATCCCAAAACTAGCAATTATTGACTCCCTACATCTCATAACAGAAGAAATTGATCCATTAACCATAAACAAGAATATCTGTAATGTACTGTTCTGAGTGTATTTTCAAATTCCATCAGGTAATATGAATTACTAGGAAGTGTGGTAGGTCAATGCAGACAAGCAGAACCGTTTTCAATTCTGAGATAACAATCTTTAATTTTTGAGTTTCAACAGGAAATGTAGGGGTGCCAAGAGGATAGACAAGAACATTTAATCTGTCTACTTCAAAAGTCGTTACCCACTTTGATTCTATTCTGATCCCTAATTAATATTTTTCTTAATTTGCATTAGTTTTTATCTTTATATTTTTAAACTTCAATAAAAATTATTATTTAAAAAGGAAGGAATGCAAGAATGCCAGATAATTTCTAAAACAGCAAGTCCCACATGCTATATGAATTTTAGCAGCTGATGTTTGGAAATTTCCAGCATTTTTTCCAATAGCTGTGCCACTGCAACCATAATAGCGGAGAAACCAAAATGTGGAGAAAAGGAAGACTGTAGTCTCTGCTTAAAAAGAGAAGCTGATCAATTGCTTACACACATGAAGAACTGGTAGTGCCAATTTGAATCTAAAGTGGTATCCATTTTTTATTTATAGTCATTTTAAATTTTGAAACAGAAATCTACAAACTATAACCAAATATTTGCACATATTGAAGTGGGTAAACCAGCAAATCTCATTTGGAAAACAGAAGCTTCAGAATTATATACTAGAATACATGCAGTCTGTTAGAATTATGCAGCTTTTTATATTCTAAACAAAGGCTCTGAAGAAACTGAATTTAATAATTACATTTAACTTCTCTTTGTAATGTTTCTAATTTTGTTTTGATCCTCTCCAATATTACTAAATACCATAGCACACAAGAGGAAATGAAATCGAACAAGAAATGCAGTTCTCTTTATAGCTGAAGAAAAAGTATAACAGTTTGCCCTCAAACCAAAGAAAGAAACCACAGGAAGGGTTACAGATCAAAGGAAGATTAGATCACTTTATTTACTTTCATTGTCTGAACTGTCACTGCTGCTTAGGTGCCTGTGGCGTTTCATCCTGACGCATCCTATAAAGAGTGAAAACAAACAGTTAGTAAAATTCTTCCTGCAAGGAAAGTAAGCAACCAGATGCCTTAATTCTGAACTCAGAATTAGTTTTGCTGTTCAATAAAATACAAGGATATCTTATTTATTTATCACATGTATACAGCTGCTTAATTACAAAGTAACCATGGTATACAGTATTAAAATCAAATTAAGAACAATAAGACAGAAAATAGTGAATGTTTTAAAAGAATAAAAACATTTTCTCAACCATATCGCATACCCATAAGGGACTCGTCCCCCAATCTTACTCAATGTTTCAGGAAAACCCATGTTTTAAAGTTCTATTTGAATGAAACCAGGATAGTGTTAATGAAGATTTCAGGGGTGAGGGGGAAGAATGCTGTTCTAGAATCTTGGTGCAACAACAGAGAAGCTTATATTTTAGGTCACAAGAGATAACACTGTTTACAGACACTGTCCAGGCAAACTGTATTAAAGCATCCATTTAAACCAATTGCATCAGTTAAAATACACATTAAGCTAAACAAGAAATCAGACTGTAAAATTACTAGGAATAAATTATACATCTCTTGATTCAATCTTTGGAAATATTCACCACTTAATCCACATTTCAATAATTGTTCAGTAGTTATTTACTGCTTTCTCTTATTTAACTAGCTACCTATAAGAGGATCTCTCTTCTTATTCCATTATGCTATTTTTTAAACCAGAGTGTTTTCCAAAAGTCTTTTGAAAGTCCAAGCAAGCAAGGATATTTCATGATTGTGCTTCATATTTCAAAAAATTCCAAGAAATTAGCATTCTTGCTAACCCCAAATCATTCTTAGCAGAAGCCATGGTAATTCTTCTACATTGGTATTCTTTTTGCTATATGCCTATTTTATAGCAACTAATTTTATAGCAACTAATGGTTTTATAGTTTACTTTAAAATAAGATTTAAAATACCGGTATTTCTTTCCATTTTTAAAAATTAGTATTTCACTGGAAACATCATAGCTGTCTTGTACATAGGCAGATCGTAGGGTTATTATATACTTTCTGTTAAAAAATCAGTGGTTCTTTTATTTTAATATTTTAAGAATTCTCACGATACCACATGGTTTAGCATTTTTAAGATCTTAATACAGATCCACTCTTAATTCCTTGGATTTGTTTCTAGAAATTGTATCTGCCTGCTTCTCTTTATTTTCTTTATTATCCTTTACAGACCATTAATTCCTGTCTCATCCAACAGCTGGAGCAGACTTTCTAGACAGCTACATGTGTGTGATGCATTTTTAATTGTTCAGTCTTTGTGTTTCTTTAAAAAAAATAAATTTAGATCTGTTCTTGTCTGCACACAATATGCTAATAATACTCAATTTTACATCTCCATCCTGGTGATGCTATCACTTTCTTCTTGCAGTGCTTGGAGTCTGCGGGGGTCTGGATGGGTACAGACTTTGGCTGAGTCTGGTTCCAAGTGCTGTCATGGCCACTTTGGAGCCTGGGTCTGAGGAGGACGACGACACGGAGCTAGGGCTGACGGAGGAATGACCAGAGGAGCAGGACGAAACAGTCCCAGGTGTCTTGGGCCTGGGAAGGGTTGCCAGCGAAGGAGAGGGTGTAGAATGAACAAACAAGGGGGGAGGAAAGGGCAGGCAGCGGAGCAGAGGAGCTCCAGAGACTAGCAATTACCTCCCCCACATCCCCGAGCACGGAGAATGTAGAGGTGGGATTAGCGCAGGGCATCCCAATGACTCAGGAGGAAGGCGGCCCGCACCTCTTCACAAAGTTCACCTGGGGAATAAGATTTAAAGTGACACCATGGGGGGGGGGCACTTGTCGGGAACAAGTGTTGCCTTTTTCCAGTCTCACATGCCGTTACCAATATCAGGATGCTTTGCTTGTCTTGCCCTGCTTGCCTTGATTTCCTGGCCTGGCTATGTGCAAGTTCACAGTGACAACAGTTCTGCTCCAGGTTGCGCTGCAGTCCTAGTGAACTTTTCCTGTGACAAGGACTCCTTAGATACAAATTCCCTGAACAGTGGCTGCTCTCAGAACTGTACTGCTCCTCTGGACTAATAGCAGCCAAGAACTATTGGATGTGCGTGTTTAGGGCTTGGCTCCTGGATTTGCAGTGAACAGCGGGACTTTTGGAGGAAAGTTGGAGCAATAATGGGGAATTAAGCCTTTGTTCCAGCTGTGTTGCTTCCATGCCCAGCCCTGGGTCATCACAGTGGCTTTGGGGGCACGGAGCTTCAGGATCCAGGACTTTAACATCTTTAGTTCTGGATGGAGTTGCACTGCTCCTGACCGACTTAGTACACCACTTGGGGGATTCTCCTGAACTCATGACTCCTGTCAACAAGCAAGTGGCAGTCATGGCCAGAACAGCTTTTGTGCAACTTTGTGTTGTGCTCTAGTTACAACCCTTCCTGAATCATGAATCCTTGTGCTCAAGCCCTGGTCATCTCATGTTTAGACTACTGCATGCGCTCTAGATGGGCCTACCCTTGAAGAGTATTCAGAAGCTAAAGCTGGTGCAGAATGCAATGGTACAGACAGTTCTTGGAGGGCATCAATACTGAGGACCCCAGCTACCAATACTGAGAAGATGAGCATTTCTGAAGCTACTATTATAAAAGTTCTTTTCACAATGGCCTTTCTAGTTATTATTTTTTTACTTTTTGGGGGGTATATCCTATCTCCTGCTTGTTTCAAACATGCATCTCTCAACATTCCCGAGAATCATTAGCATATCCTACAGAGATAAAGTGTTATTAACCCAGACTAGGATCCAGTTTATTATGCAGCTTCAATTTGTGGGTTAATAATCCACAAGTAAAAGAAGAGATTCCATTTTACATAAAGATTCCATTGCTCCTATTATCTGCAAGATATTGATGCAAGAGAATATTGGAGTATTGCTTATAATTTCATTAAACTTATAAAGTTAGATCAAAATATTCCAGCTGTTTTCACTAGAATTGAAAAATATATGAAACTAGTTCTAACAATGATTGAAAAAAATGCATTTTTGCAACAAAATTCAGCAACTGGTTTCACTTCCAAAAGAACACAATAAAAAAACGTGAAGTGAACATTTCCAATGATTGCCATAAAGTCTCAGTTTCTTTTTTGATCATTTTCCATTTCACTTTTCTACAGAAGAGTTCTCACAGAAAGACAATTTAAAAATTACTATCAATAACCTTCTTTTAGAATGTTCTCTTAAGTTGCTTTAAAACAAAAGATAACTCAAAAAAATTCTGATCATGAAATTGAATTATTTCAGTCTATAGATTTGTGTCCAGTGCCAATATGTAATTTGGTACTATCTGAATAAGTTTGGACACTAATTCCTTCCCTTTTCCATTACAAGTCATTCTCTATTTTTAAAAAATTTCTGGTAAGCCAGAGTTTACATCTGCAATTAAACTTGAAGATTACAAAAAGGGAAAAAATACTGCAATACACAAAGAAAGGAGCAATTATAGAACTCCGGTTTTTCTATGTTCAAATTATGAGGCTTCCGCTTGCCTAATCATTAAGAAAGGTTAAAAAAATGTAATGCATAAAAATCAGTGAAGTCCCATATAGCAACAGGGCTAAGTCACATACCACATATTAACAGTTGATGCAACATCTTGGGCCAGTGCCATAAAGAACCATATCCAAAACTTTCTAAATGCTAGCACCACCGGTGCCATCCATATTTTGGGGGACATGATGCTCCACAGGGCAGACTCTAACAGAATAATTGAGAAGGCATGCTACCTGAGTGACATAAAATGGCATTGTTTCAGTGGTGGGATTCAAACTTTTTTACTACCAGTTCTGGGGACTTCACACATACGGAGTGTTCTAAAACGGGCAATTTTAAGCTTGAAAACTTACCGTCAGCACTGGTGAGTAAAACAGCTGAGGCGTGGCAATCTGCTCTGC
>JAOYMU010000010.1:23695985-23707660 GCA_025802295.1 Psammodynastes pulverulentus
TTTCTTTACAGGAGAATAGGAAGCAAGAAACATTGTTACAAATTTTATGGGACACTTGGAAGGCATGCACACAGGGAATAGCAATCTCTTACTTGGTTAGAAAGAATAAGGAGAAATGGAAACAACATAATTTTTTGGAAGGGGAAATAAATGCTGTTAAAATCTTAAATTTATGGAGAGAAAGAAACCCAGATAGGAAACAATTTACTTTTTACTCTAATCCCCACCAATCATGGTCACAAATTGACATGGCTTGGGTGAATGAAGAAGTGGCAAATGAAATTGAAAAGATAGAAATTTTACCGAACTTTTGGGCGGACCATAATCCAATACAAATTAGATGGAGAGGGGGAAAAAAAACGAGAGCTAGATGGACGTTAAATTCTCAAATTTTAAAGGAGGAAGAATTTATTAGAAAATATAATCAGGAAATGGATTTCTTTACAGGAGAATAGGAAGCAAGAAACATTGTTACAAATTTTATGGGACACTTGGAAGGCATGCACACAGGGAGTAGCAATCTCTTACTTGGTTAGAAAGAATAAGGAGAAATGGAAACAACATAATTTTTTGGAAGGGGAAATTAAAAAATTTCCCACAAGACAATAGAATAAAGGAGGAATTACTGCTAGCAAAGCATAAATTAAATGTCCTGGACCAAGAACAGGTGATTCAGAGTATAAAAATTGGCAAAAAAATTACTTTGATAATGCAAACAAGCCGGGGAGATGGTTATCACACAAATTGAAAAAAGAGAGGGAAAAAAAATTTGTACAACAATTACAAGATGAGAAAGGAGAAATATATTATAATTTAGAAGGGGAAAAAAAAGTAGCGTATGAGTTCTTCGCAGATCTTTATAAAGGTGAAGTTTTAGGGGAAAAGAAGATAGAAGAATATCTAGATACAACTAAAGATTGGAAGATAGGAAAAGAGGATAAGGAGAGTTTAAACAAGATAACTGCCCAGGAGTTGAGGCAAGCTATCAAAGCCCAAAAGAAAAATAAAACAACAGGTCCAGATGGGCTCCTCGCTGAATATTATCAAGCAATGGGAGAATTGGCAGAACCACTTATGCTAGAGGTCTTTAATGAGGTTCTTGGAGAAGCTAGAATGTCGGACTCTTGGAGGGATGCATTCATAACGCTGATCCCAAAGGAGGATAGTGATACCCAAAAAATCCAAAACTACAGGCCAATATCATTGCTTAATGTGGACTATAATTTTTTTGCCAATATTATAGCAACAAGACTGAAAAGAATTTTAAATAAGCACATCCATCCCGATCAGAATGGTTTTCTCCCAATGAGACAGATTAGGGGTAACACCAGAATTGTATTAAACCTATTGGAATATTATGAGGCCCATCCAGAGAAACAAATTGCATTTGTTTTTCTGGATGCACAAAAAGCCTTTGATAACCTCAATTGGCAATTTATGACCCAACTAATTAGAAAAATGGATTTAGGTATTAAATTTGAAAGTATTATACAAACAATCTATTCGGCGCAAAGAGCCCGTATTTTGATGAATCGTGATTGTACAGGAAAATTTGTTATTGGGAAAGGAGTTAGACAAGGGTGCCCATTGTCACCTCTGCTCTTCATTTTATCATTTGAGACTTTATTAAATAAAATTAGAGATAACCCAAATGTAAAAGTGACAAGAGTGAAGAAGGAGGAAGAAAGTATTTATTTATTAAATTTGTATGCTGGCTAGCTCCCAATGATTTTGAAATATGAAGCCTCTATTAAAAATGTGTGAAGAGTTAAGAAAGCAGTCCTGTGTGTACTTAACCAGAAGCAAACAAAGTAAAGGCCTTAAGCTAAATCTCAGCCGCTTATCACAATCTAAATATATCCACAGTCTTCTTGCTATTTCCTTCTCCAGAGGAGATTTTATTCCCTCTCTAACATATGTCTCTAGAATTTTCTGGTGGTCTATCATTCACGTACCAAGCAGGTCACTTAAAAAACAATAACCCTAATTTGCTACCTATTTTTTTGCATGTTGAGAAGAGTGTAACATGAAAAATAAACAGTATTTAAATCATATTAATGCATTAAGTTTAAAAAGGTTGTTTCTAATCCTTTTCTTGCTGCAAAATAAATTACAGCATCCTATATGAATAGCATAGAATTTATAATTTAATCCTATTAAAATCAAGGGGAAGAAAATTATAAGAGCTCTTAAGTACAATATTAGAAAACTGGTTTGTGTCAAGATACCCCCTTTTCTGTGATATAATAGGTTATCTTCTTTTATAAAGCAGCACCTTGAATGTATGAAAAGGAGATGGTTTGACTTCCAAAGCCAAAGGAAGAAAACAATCTCAAGTATTGTAGTCCCAGATCCTAGCCTTTTTAGTCTAATCCAGTGGCACCCAAAAAGTTGTCCGGTTCCGTGGAGAACAGTTTTTCCACAGACCGTGGAGGGGAATGCTTTCATGGTTCCGCATGTGCAGGGATGGGGCTTCAATTGCTTGCGCAGACTAGTTCCTGGCAGGCTGTGGGCCGATGCCAGTCCAGGGACCGGGGGTTGGGGATCACTGGTCTAATCAACATGTTCAAAGGATGTAACTAAATACTTGTTGATTATTCCCTTTTTCTGTGAATTAATTTCAAGATGATCCAAAAATGCCTAGTTGATTTTAATAGAAGGAAATTGTCTCTTGATCATTTGTGATCTTTCTGTTCTTGAAATTAGAATTCCACTCCAGCTGGTAAACTCGGAGTCAGATTGTACTGAAGATGTAGCCTTGGTAATAAATATTTAATGATCTGCTTTTGTATTACATGTATTATGTTGCCAAACATGTGATCAAGTATTTTAGTTTCTGAGAAAAACCACTAATTTTCCTTTATGATACAGAGTAGCATAAATCCTTGTGTAGTTAGGCAAATGAAAAACAATTATTCCAAAGGACATGTAAACCTATTTTATGTATGTTCAATAAGTAAATGCTAATGGATTTAATTGAACATATATCAAATATACATAGGACTTGCTGAGGTTTATATTGGATCATGGTACAAAGTCTTTATGTCTTAATTTTGCACTTTCTGGCATTTATAGAATTTAATTAATTAATTTTAAAGGGATGCATTACTAGCACCTTTAATTGAATCAATCAGTACCGTGCACTGATTAAGGAGCATGCGTAACTTCTTGCTATATCCAACTGTAGTTCTCAATGCACTTCAAGTGTAGCCCAAAGAAGAGCGCGTTACAGTAATCCATTCATGAAGTGACCAGGGCACAAGTAACTGCAGGCAGAATCTTCCAATGCAGGAACAGGTTCAATTGCACAACATGAAATTGCACAGAAGCCCTCTGGCTATGGTTGTTATCTGATCTTTGAATAGGAGTTGTGAGTCCAAGAGAACCCCAGTTTATGCACCACGTCTGTTTGGGGCAGTGCAATCCCACCCAGAACTAAAGATGAACCCCTGGAACCTGTATATCCCCAAATCAAGAACCACTCAGTTTTGCTAGAACTTAGCTGAAGCCTGTTGAATACCTACAGCCTCTAGACACTGGGGCAGAATTTCAACAATATCACTTAATTTACCAAGAGATGAGACATAAAGAGATGAGATATGCTGGCTATTTCCAGCATAGTGAGTTCATGTAGATCAGGAGTGTCAAACAGGCGGCCCATGGGCCAGATGCGTCACATGCCAGCCACGCTCACCCAAGCTCTGTGAAGGGGGAAATAACACAAAATGTCATGTGGTGGCAGCGTGATGCGGCATGTTTGACACCCATGATGTATGTTGAACAGGAGTGAAAGAGTATTGAATCCTGAAAAATCCCCACCAGGCAGGGGATGAAGACAGGACCTCTCACTCCCAATCAACATTGACAGGAACCAACCCCAGAGAAAGAAGGAAAAACATACCCAATACAGTGAGTGCTACTCATTCCAAGTTCCCAGAACTGGCTCAAAAGGATGCCATGGTTTGAAAAGGATGTCATGATATCAAAGCCACTGAGAAGTCAAGGAGAACAAGGATGGAAGTGCTTCTCATACCCCGCTAATGCCAGAGATCATCCCAAAATACAACCAATGCTATTTGAGTCCCGTACCCAGGCCTGAGATCAACTGAAATGAGTCTTGAATAGATAATCAGTTTCATCCAGGATCCTCTGAAGCTATTGTAAAACCTCTTACCCAATAACTTTTCCTAAAAAGAGAGAAATGAATACTGGACAAAATAAATATCAATTCACCCCCTTGACAAGCCATTGCTAGATGTAACATCTAGCAATGGCTTCTTGTCAAGAGGGTGAATTGATATTTATTCCTGATTAATATGACTGTTTTCAACAGACAGGGAAGTAAACATTATCATTCTTTAAACAAAAAAGTATCTGAGGAGTTAATTAGCCCAATTGATGATCATACAAAATAATCAAGAAGTTTAAAATGACGACATGGGAAAAAAATCTGAACTAGCTAAATTTACCTAATTGTGGTTCTATTTACATTTACCAGAAAGCAGACTCAATGATACTTGTCTCAGAATTGCAATCAAAGGAGTGTACTATGAATAATATTTTCCATTTGTCTAATACTTTGTTTATATGTCTGATAATTATTATAGCAAAGCTCTTGGCAATTATATCCTCTGAGCATAATTATTCTTAAGTGGAAGCTGAAACAGAATAGTTGAACCAAACCCTTTTCAATAACTATTCGGGAGTTTCTTCCCTAATGAAGTATTTACTTTCTCATCACAGCTGGTATTAGGAAAAAAAACTTAAGATATGTGCAGTTGGTATTGTTTATATTTAATTTTCAAGATACTATTTTAAATTTTATTTACAATGTTAGTTTGAAGTAGTTATGAAGCCATTTCATCATCATTTTTGCCATTGTCTATCCACTGCAGGATGAAGGCTTCTTCTGCATGTTTCCAACCAATACAGTCTTGAGCTAGTTTGTTTTAAACAAATTAGTAAATTTCCAAGTATTTTGAAGAGACTTAGTGAAACAGACATTCTTTAAGGACTGCAGTACACAAATCTATGCAGGAAAATTTATAAAAGTCTTAAGTACTGCCTACTCCCAAGTAAATGTGTTTGCAGAAGGGACAATCTTGTGTCCAGTGCTTGATTCCTATCAGTCGCAGACACTAATACAATCCCAATTGTGTTCACAACCTGCTTGCCCAATATAAACTATGGTTTCCACAATATTCTGGATTTGAACCACATTCCAAGTCATAATTGACCACATATCTGGGATGGACACACAATGAAATAAGCTAGTTTGGTAGGTTAATTTGTAACTAGGTCATGCAAACTCAGTCATCGAGCAAAAGAACTGGAGATGATCAACTGAGTTTTAAGACCTCGGTTTGAGGCTGGGCTATTAACAGTCCCAAATTGGCCTGTCGTAATGTCCTGCTTCATCCGTGTCTTTTACTTTCTGCTTGTAATTGGGGAAAGTGGGCAAAAGTCGCTAGAACAGAATGCCCCCCGAGGTAGCAAAGACGAAGCTCATTCGCAGTCAGTTTATTCCGAAGTAACAGAGTTCCATCAGCCGAATAAAAGAGGGATCGAATAGCCTCGTAATGTGAAGGTTCGGTTGGGGGATTCTATTTTGAAATCTACAATTCTTTATGTAATTCAAGCAAGCGATCGAAGAGCCCTTTCTCGGACTCGCCTTGTGTAATTATATTGCTTAGATAAAGAAGAGCATCCAGGAGAGGCTTCCACCCCTCCCGCAGCCTGCAATGGTGCAGCCCACTCTATCACCTCTTTCTGCTGCAAGCGTAGACCCCGCCCCTGTGCAGTGGGAGGGGGAGGCGGCGCGCTGCCCTAAGCGTGGCCAGCCTTTAAGAAACGAGGCGGGAGAGCGGCTCTCGGCAAACTTAATGCCGGAGCTGCGACGCCGAGGGGTGGAGTTCGGCGATTCTGCCTGCCGCCGAAGTCGCTTGCGCCTGCCTTGCCAGGAGCGGCGACTTGCCTGAGCGCCCAGCACCGTCGCCCGAGCGGAGCCTGCCCTGCTGCTGCAGTGGCTGCTGGCAGGAAGCTCGGCGCGCCGAGAGGACGCAGGCGGGCACGAGCGGTGCTCCAGGGGAACCTGCCATGGCGCGTCTGCGGCTCCTGCTTCTCGTCCTCTCCCCGGTCCCTGGGCTGTGCCTGGGAGAACGGAGCAGCAGCGCCATGGAGGAGATCGCCACGGAGAAAGAAGCGGAGGAGAGCCACCGGCAAGACAGCGTGAGCCTCCTGACGTTCATTCTCCTGCTCACCCTCACTATTCTCACTATCTGGCTTTTCAAGCATCGCCGGGTCCGCTTCCTCCATGAGACCGGCCTGGCCATGATCTACGGTGAGTCGCAGGCTCTTTGAGAAACGCGGCAGCCGGGCATTCCCGCTACTGCAGTCCGGTTCTTGGGGACCGCCGCCAAAGCCTGGTACCAGTTTTCCATTTAAAAGTAATAAATGCTGGGCGGGCATGTAAATACATGTGCACACGTCTCTCTGTGTCTCTAGAAAGCCTTTCTTTAGTTCCTTCTTCCCCGTTTGGTTTATTTGACAGATCGCAGAGGACAAATGGCAAACTGGGTTGTTTTTGTGCGTGTGAAATGCCGGTTCACGGTCACTCCTGTTCCTCCCTCCTCCCCCAAACACTTGGCGTGGCTTCATTCTTCACTGATGACTTTTCAACACATCGGGATTAATTTCAAGATGAATATTTTCCAGTCCTACCTGCTGTTTTCGCCTTGCCTTGGCCTTTAAATAGGAACTGGCAATATGATCTCTAACAAGGGAACGGCTTGCATCTTTTGCTTTGTTAGGTGCACAAATATTTTATCTGTATTAGGAAGATTAATTGAGATAAATATTCTGCAGGAAGAATAAACGTTTCTCATGATCACATGATTTTCCTCTCCTTCATCTTTACTTGGTGATTAAATTCTTCCCTCCACACCTTTCTGCTACAATTTAATTCATTTGCTGATCAATTGGAACAGCATTTTCCTGTTCAATAAGTGGCCCTCATAGGTTTGAGAAGAGGGTAGAATGTCCTAAAATTTGGGTATTTCCAGATGTTCTTTTGTTCAAGAAAACTCAATGGCATCATTTTTGCTATCATTATTGGGTGTCATTCCCCCCCCCCTTCCCATATGTGAAAGGTCTCTCAATGCATATTCTATTGTTTCTTTCTTATGGTGTTCATTTTATATTATATCAAAGTATCATTCTTTTACATAATAAAAATATTAACTGTACTTTTTGTATGCTGTTACTGGTTAGATAATCTTCTTAGAGATGTGTTATAGTATTCTAAAGTATATCTATATTGAATTTTCAAGCTCTAACATGAAGATTATTCATTAATGGAACAAATAAACGTGGGGTAGAAGTTGTGGTCAGTGCCCTATAGTTAATATTTGAATTGTGGCATGTGATATGCTACTTTTGATTACCATGTTTTTGCATCATACACATGGAACTTTTCTTGGTTATTGATAACTTGAAATTTGTACAAGTTGAAACAAAACCTTTAAATGGGGATGCCTTTTTCCAGATCAACTAGCTCTGTGTGTTTGTTTTAATCTTTGGCTTTTAGTGCTGTTTTTTTCCTCTCTGATTATACTGGAACTAGATACTAGGAAAGATTACACAATGTATCGTAAGTCCATTGTGAGTGATTAGGCAACCAAATGAACAGTGTACCCTTCAAGGGGTTTCAGGATGCACAACAAAGTAGAAATGAGACCAGGGATTTATTTGTTCCTGCCCTCTGAAGTAGCAAAGACTTGTGATAAGTTCAGTGCCTGCCAGATTTGATTAATGAGTGGTGCAGAGGATTGTATGTGAATCTACAGTGACAGCATGTAACCTTGTGATGATTTGCTTTTCAAGCCTTATTTGCAGTATTCAAATTTGGGTCACCTTTTAAGCTTTGTGTTTAATGTTGGTAGCTGGAATAGGAAAAAAAGACCTAAGAACTGGCAACTGTCTCTGTTTAACTTTCTCTGATAGAGATGTATATTCTGGTAAAGATCCACCAATGGATGTTTACCCAGAGCAAAAAAGCATGTTTCTTCTCCAGTGGCTACTCAGTGCCTTCTTAAAAGTTAACTGCTTGAAAAGTTATGGAATTTTCCTCTTCTGAGGTTTCCCAGTTTTGACTCTCTCCTTAGTCACTTGTTCCTTGTTGCATTGCTGTGTGATACAGTAGCTGCTATTTTTTTTTTAATGCCCCAGATCCTTGCAGATCTTGAAAGACAGATCGGAACCTGCAGTATACTATAATCCTGCCTAGCTGCTTCAGAAATAAGCACTATGAGCTCAGCAATACTTTTCCCTTTATTATAACCATTTTCATTTCTTGTTTTTTGGGGGCATATGTACAACTTAGTAGAAAACGGCTTCATTATTCATGCACTGGATTTATATCCCATTTTTCCTCAGGAAGTCAGAGGGCATATGCGGGAATCCCTTTTCCATCATGATGCCCAGATGAATCACCCTGTGGCTGGGTTGAGTATAACTGGCCCAGTGTCCCCCACTGAGATTTTAGGGCTGAAGGTGAACATGATCCTAGTCCTCAAGGTGATTACTTCATTACATGGACTTCCTATAATTAGCAATCATAAATAATATACTTTTTTTCTCCTCCATGAAGATATGGGGACCTTCTTAGAATTGCCTTTCTGCCCTTTTTTTTTATATAGAAAAAACGGTCTTCTGGGATCTGATTAGAATAATCTGCTACACAGCTGCACACCTAGTAAAAGAGAAAGGGCCACTTTGACATTTTTAAAAATAGCAGTGGGCTGCAACGAAAACCTGTCACACCGACCAGCTGTTTTGGTGGCTAACACAAAAATGGCAGCACTGGAGCTAGCAGTACTGGTAAGTCCTGGAGGCATTGGATATGCTTGGCAGTGTCTTTTGGAGTAGCGGCAGACCGTGCTTGGCAGCAGTAATATTTAGTGGCAGCAAATTGAGTTTAAAAACAAAACAAAACACTGGTAGGCTTCACCAGGCTTCTTGGAGGGCCCCATGTTACGCAGGCCTAGTTTAGAAGGCAATATATAGGTTTTATTCTACACAAGAAGTTTTGAAAATAGTAATATTTATAGAATGCACAGATAGCTATTAATAAAGGTTAATATATTTAACCTTTGTGGATATTAGTATATATCTCTACCCAAAATTTTTTTTTGAACTTTCTTCACAATTATAACACATTATCTTACTGTACTGTCTTTTCTAACATCTTTTTTGTTAAGCTTTTATCATTATAAAATCAAAAAGATTGGCAGGTGCTTTATATTTTCATACGGAAAGGGTTGCAAAGCAGAATAATGTTCACTTTGTTTAGGTAATGCCTTCAGAGTATATTGTACTTTTAAATTATATAAACAAAAATGTTTTGACCCAAGGTGCTTCAACCTTAATTGACAATAAAATCAGGAAGGCAAGTGAGCAGGTATAGTTATACAAACTGAAGTTTTGTGTCCATTGTAGAACAATATCTAGGTTCAGCTGAACTTACCATATTTTTCGGATTATAAGACGCACTGGAGTATAAGACGCATCTAACGTTTGGGGGCGGAAAACAAGAAAAAAAAATCTTACCTTAGCTTCTGCCTCCTAGCAATTTGCTTCTGTGCAGCAAGCAGAAACAGACTGTTTCTTTCAGTTTCACTTTCCCAGTCAGCCTAATTAGCACGTGGCTGGAGCCCTATCCAAACGATATCAGCTGCTTATGCTAATTAGACTGCACTGAAGCTGCAACAGGCTTTTTGCTACTGGCTGCAAAGAGGTAAATTACTGGTGGGCTTCTGCAACATTCGGTGTATAAGATGCATCCAAATTTTCACCCAGTTTTGGAGGTAGAAAAAGTGTGTCTTATACTCTGAAAAGTACAGTAATTCTTTAGCAGCTATCAGTTATGTGATATACACAATGTCAATATCAAAATATCTAGTTTTCACTGTAGTATAAATGTACCATGAGTATGATTTGAAGCTTCAAATATAGTTAGTGTCCTCTTTCCACTGTTTGTGTCAGAAAAAGGATCTCAAGATTGTGGGTTGCCTTTCTTGGGCACTGGATGGCCACTGGAAAGTTGTATTCATGTCCATGATAAATCTATCCTGAATCACAGGCTCATGACTTAGCTTCAGATTGACTCATTCACTTAAACTTTGTGCATTCCTATTCATACAGAATAGGAAAAGACTGCAGAGTTCAGCTATTTTAACCTGCTTGTTCGGTACAGGATTTGCTAGAGCATTTGGGATGGAAGGTTATCTAGACTCTATTTGAAGATCTCCAGTGACAGGAACCTATCACTCCAGAAAGCAATTGATTCTACTAGTTGAAAGCTTCTAATGTAAGAACATTCCTCCAAATATCTAACCCAGGTGTACTTTTCTTTTAATTTCATCCCACTTGTCCTGCCATGTAGGGCACTAGAAAACAAGTTAATTCCTCTTCTACAGATAGTTATCGACTTACAACTGTAATGGAGCTCAGGATTTCCATCATAAGTCATGGTGGTCATAAGTTGAAGCACTTATGTAACCAACTCATTTTTATGACCTTTTTTGCAGCAGTCATAGAGTGAACACAGTGCTCCGAAAACAAATGTGTCTATAAAGCAAGTTCATTCCTATAATTGCCTTTTCTTTGCTAAAAATTGGCCAAAATGGCTGGAATTTGGCAAAGAACAGTGTTAATCATGGTCACATGACCATGGAACACTGCAACTGGCTGCAAACACTCAAAATGGAGTCATATAACTGCGTGTGCATGTGTGTGTGCATGCCACTGTCATAACTCCACAACCTGGGAAGTCTGTCATAACTTCAGTTGCTAAACAACCAATTGTTAAGAAACGCGTACAGGTTTCCAATCAGCTTACAATTAATAATTTAGTGACTGTTCAAAGTTACAGCGGCACTGAAAAAGGTGACTTATGACCATTTTTCATATAATCATTGCAACATCCCCATGGTAACATGATCAGAATTCAGTCACTTGGCAACTGGCATGTATTTATAATGGTTGCAGTGTCCAGGGGATCATATGATCATCTTTTGCGACCTTGTGACAAGCAAAGTCAGTGTGGAAGCCAGATTCACTTAACCGTGTTACTAACTTAACAACTTCAGTGATTCACTTAACAACGGTGGCAAGAAAGGTTGTAAGATGAGGCAAAACTCATTTTAACAACTGTCTTGTTTATCAATAGACATTTTGGGCTCAATTGTGGTTGTAAGTCAAGGTCTGACTGTTGCTCAACCTTAGCAACCTAAAAGGTGCTGACTGAAGAATTCTGGGAGTTGAAGTCCATACATCTTAAAGTTGTCGAGGTTGAGAAATCCTGCTCTATAGGACAACCATTTAAGATACCTGAAGAATTCAACAATGTTTTTCCTCAGTCATCGTTTCTCTTTTGGTGACTAAGGCAAGCTCTAATTCCATTTTTGTGTGGGGAAACCTTTTGTCCTCCAAATGTTGCAGCATTATAATTCCTACCATTTCTACAGTGAAATGCTTCTTGGAGCTACTGTCAGTATAGATCAGCAATGTCCAGAGGCGATACGTTATATTCATCTACAGCAGTGCTTCTCAATTATTTTCTGTCATGCCCCCCTAGGAAGAAGAAAACATTTCGTGCCCCCGCGCAACTGTAAATA